>OW052182.1:221151845-221453272 GCA_932526625.1 Rhingia campestris
TGTACATTTGTGATATTATATTATCATGTAGAAAGCTGGATGACTTTTAGATTTTGACATCTTTGGCGACTTCTGACCAAACAAAAGGTCTGTCACGGTTCGATAGATAAAAAGAGTTTTGCGGTTGATTTTAAGACTTGAACAGATTAAATGCAATTGTATAGCTATTTTATTACTTAACCGCTGTAAGCAAATAGAAAAGAAACAATGTATGAAGTTTCACTACATGATTAAATTTATCTTACCTCAAGCTAATTTAAATTAATATTCATATAGACGTTCTAGAGAAACTAAAGCATTTTGATATAATTTCTTCAATTTGTTTTGATTTAAATGTGTGTGGAATCTTCTTTAGAATTACCGCCAAATCTTGGACACTAACTTTCATATAACTAGTTGAAGGAGAGTCTGAGAAATGTATTGCCGTACCATTATACGCAGCCAGAAACTGAATATGTAAGTTTTATCTAAAAATTTGTATAAGCCCTGTTGCACATTTTATTTCAAATCAGTAAATTCAATTTCAGAAAATTTTGAGTTTTAAAAACCGTACCATTAAAAAACAAGAACAAGAAATCTAATTATACGTTATATTGACTTTGGGCATTAATGGCAGGACACAAAGTTTGATTAAAATTCAAACTCTGTATTCAATTTTCTTATGGACGTCAATACTACCCCATCTGTAAAATGTAATCAAAGTTTTTGCATCGCTTTTCAAGCAATTTAAATAACAACATTGAGAATAATCACGCTAGACAACATATCAATTTTTATTTCAATCGTTGCGGCCTCTAGAGTAATTTTTACTGTACTGTTTTTTTTTTAATTTTAGCAAAAAAGTTTGTATATACAAATTATTTTTAATACTTAATTGATTGATTAATCAATTCTAAAATAAAATTCTTAGAGCAGATTCCGATATACTCATGTCTTAAAAATTCCTTTAAATGGGATTTATAATTCATTTTTAGGCTAGGAATCCAATTCCAAAATTCCCTCTAACAATACACATACCCGAAATTTCAGCCGATTCGAAAGAGTTATTTCGGCTCCATTATCAATAACAGACTATAGATCAACAGACTCCAGACGACAGAAATATTAAAATCTTTTTTAAAAACTATTTTTTTTTAACTCTGGGTTATTCAAAATAAAAAAAAAAATTTTTTAAATTTTCGCCCAACACAATAATTCATTTTTCATATTCTTAGTCTACTGGAGAAGTAATGAGATAGAGAAGTAATGAGATAGCATTCTCAATCACAACTTCGTAATATTTATTTATTTATTTACATCAATTCGAGATCTTTTAAATCTACATTTAGACTACAGAAAGTTAACAATTCAAACAAATTTATAACTATGGGAGGTATTGTTACTTTTAAGGATGATAAGATTCTTAATACTGAACTAGATGAATATCAGCGAAGACGTTTATGCGTCAGAAAATAGTGATATTCCATCATTCCATCATTCCCTCAAAAGTTTGTAAGTTATACCCTATTTTTTTTTAATTTGGCTTATCATATTTCAAAAATCCCTCTGGGTTCTTAAATTTGAATTAAATCTGTCCATTCGCTTATTCGCTTAGAACCCACCTGCGGAAATTTCCTGATCTGAACTAAATCAATTAACACACTATTTGATTATTATTATCTAATTACAATTTTAAAGAATTTTTTTTATAACTTTTCGATGAAAATAATTCTATACATTATCGCTATGTCCATTACGTCTTTAGATCCATTTAACCCAAGCCCACATTTTGGGTTCGTGTTTCTTATATCATGTGCCATAGGAGTATGATAGTTATAAATTTTAAAGATGGGACGGGATAGGGTATTAAACGATTTGCACAGTCGATTGTAGCATTCTCATATTTTTCAAATGAATGTAGGTCTAGTTAAATCGAGAAACCCGTAATATGATTTTTAAAACAATATTCAAATAACACAAGCATCCACCGATTTGGATGATTTTCGTGTTTGTTTTATGCATTTCCCACAATATAAATATTGAGACTACTAAAACAAGATTCTATGCACTCTCCACCTCGGTCAAATCAGGTCTCAATTTAATATTGATTTACATAAACGTCAATGTAACCGATAACATTTTAATGTATGCACATCTCACTTAATTTCTCCAGGCATTTCAACAAGCACCTTAGGAGTCTATCGACCTTTGGAATGGCATTTTTATCGCTACATTGAAACATTCCGATAAAGTCAGTCATCTTTTGGAATACCTTTATGTACACTCCTATAGATTTGGAGTACATTCATGCATTTCGAATGTGTAACATGGGTATTACATTACATTACTGATTTATATGTTAGAACGGTTAGGTCGGTTGTAGATTGGTAGGTATTTATACCGTGAACATATTCAAACGTTTGCGCATAAGCAGTTAATCTGAATAAAGGTTTGTAGTTACGTTTGCAGCATGCTAATGAGAAATTAGAGTGCAAACATATTTTTAATAAATTCATATTTAAGACTTGGTATGTATTGTGATTATATTTTTTTTGTCTTCTCTCCTTTTTGTGTGGTATTTTTTTACCGATCAGCTTTTTGAGTTCGCTGTCAATTCTTTTTCTTGATTCAATACGTAGATACATTATCTTTTCAGTGGTTTCCAGTCATGCATTTGAAATGAACATTTGCGGAGGATTTTGAACATGTTAAATGTGTCGCTAAGATGACCTGGGTGCTTAGTTGCATACTTTGGCAAGTCCAATTTTATTTTTAATTGCAGAGATAATTTTAGCACCTCCCTTAGCGGTCCATTAATGATATTCCAGTATTTGTTGTAGATCATCTTTAACCACATTTGTTTCTTAACGAATGCTTCAAAAAATGCATACCTATTTCCATGTCTAAAATTCGAGGATACTGTGATCTAGTGAAGCAGTATTCAGCATTTATGTTAAATAATTTTCTAATAATATGTTATGGCCCTTTGATTATTATGTTACTTTTAGGTAAACTGACCACCGTCCTGTATTTTCTTTATTTGATCACCCTGTGCCATTTATGTTTGTTTCAAGTCAGGGACATTATTATGTGTCTTCTAGTGTTCTCTAAATGCTTTGACTTTTTAATACTGCAATTATATTTGATTTTTTCGATAGCTAAACACCTAACTTTTTTACACTGACACACATTTTGCGAAAGTCTGTCAAACATCCAAGAGTATAAAACTGTCATGAAAAGGTTCGGAAATTTGCCGTTCAGAATCAGCTTAAAACAGGAGGTCCCTTTTTTTGTTGTAATAATTAAAAACAAAACTTCAGATACACACATAAACGGAAAATCTAGATCTGATTACAATGTGGATAATATGTCAAAGCGTTAGTTAATTCGTAAGCACTTCGGTGTTCACAGAAATATGTCTTCTGTTCCAAAAATTACTCGATTATATATTTATTTATTTAATCTACCAGATTTGTATATATGTATTTACAGATTATTATTACGTCTGCTATAATTGTAAAACTTGGGGAAACACACTATCCGTATCCGTCGAATAATTAAGTAACTCGAATATATTTGTGTCTTTTTGAAGAACACATTGGTGTGTTATAAATAGATATACAGTGTGATGAAATGTGGGTGAATTTAAAAGTGGAAAGTGAATAAGTATTGACTTAGTAATTTTATATTAAAAGCTCCAATTATATAAGAGAAATATGATCTGATTATGTCGTTTTGGCAAAATAAATTAATTTAAATGAGAGTCGGTTAGAATTCCGAATGCTCAATATTGAAAACCAAAATTTAAAATCCCAAAAATCAAAAATCAAAGCAACCAAAAACTTCGAAAGTCCTAAATCTCAAAAAACATTGCTGAATTTGATAAGAAAGCTAAGTACTTTTAGTGTTTTATTTTACAGAATTTTTAAAAGTAGACACGCTTTCTGAAAAGGACAATTGTAATAGTCTTGTACAATCCCGTCCCTTGGGATTCTCTACTAATGCTGCTAATCCGCCTGCGGATATCGATAGGTGTAAAGGTGATAGTAACCCGTGTTAGAAAATCCTATAAAACAATAGGTCCTGGGAGCGTTCTTCCCAATGTGCATCAAAAAACCTCATAACATATTATGACTATGAGGAGCTGACTTCAGGTGCTGGCTTACATACCAATTTCAGAATTGGTCCATTTTTTTTCTGTATATTAGGTTGGAGTGGATAATTCTTGAAAGCCGTATAGGAACTGCAAATAATATCAACTCGTCTATCTTTTAGTAGATCCTTCTTTATTTTTTGGTGAGCCCATAGGCCCTTTGCGTGTTCGAAACTCATTAAATAGTAGATACCTAACCTAATATTTTTGTTAAAATTTTTTAAAAATTTTCGGTTGTGCCCCCATTTGATTAATCAATGGTTATAAGCTAGACTAGGTTAGGGGTTGCGTATCATGAAAGCAGGTGCCAGTGTACTCACTCCGAATTTAGTTTTTGTTATGCTACATGGATCTTGGGAATTTTTCCCCATCAGCTCATTTAAATCATTATCAAAGAGAGGAGGATTTTCACTTTTATGGCCTACAAATTGGCAAGTTTTTAACAGTTGTAAAACGTTTTTTTAATTATACCATATGTACCTAAGGATCTAAACAGATACAACAAGATATGAATCGCGGAATAATTGTTTAAATTTTGTTGCGGAATATTATATATAAAAAAAGTCACAGCCAAAGAAAATTAGGTCACAATTTTTGTTGTCATTTGTTGGACAAATTGCAGAGGCTTTCATAGCGGTTGGCTTCAAGTTGATTTATCATACTATTTGAGAAGTGCAGAAAAGAGGTGTCTCTTTCTTTTTTGTCCATATAGCTCCTGGAATTTCCCTTGTCAGCTAACTTTCAAATCTCTAGAATCCCATACCATTTTGTAGAGAATCTATAATTGAAGCTGCGCACCGAGATGCTTGCAAATGTTTGTTAACATTGTTGTATTGTACATTGGTATTTCTTATAGTTCTTTCGATTGTCTGTTGTTCGTAAATAAATTTAGTTGTGGTACTGCTTTGATCGCGTCGTTGTTAGTTGGACTATGCTGCAACCGATTAACATATAGGTCTTTATTTTTATTTATTTGATTGCGCCTAAAAGGTACACAAAATTTGTGAGTCGAGATTAGCCACAGAGGTATCTTTGATGCAGGAGAGGAGGGCTTTGCACACTCCCGGTTGCTCGGCTCAGCTGGTCGGGCGGGGGGTTGCTTTTGCTCATTTACTCTAAAACATTTATCTAGTGCAATATTTGTTCGCCAAAAGAAAATAAAAGAAGAAAGTTACTCTATTTAGACTTCGGACGAACAAAGAAGATAGGGAAGAGAAATGAATGAAAACAAAATAAACCTCCGGAAATTTTTTTTTGGCTGAAGTCCTTTCCTGTTAAACACCATCCCGTGATCTATGGTGGCACTTGAATATGTTTTCATGAATGCAATCAAGGGATCTTTGGGATAGGTATTCTACGTAACATGCTTAAGGGTAGGTGTCCCAGACCGACCAACTCAAATTTCATGTAAATGCATTTGAATGTGTTGGTAAGCTCTCTTTTAATTTTACTCATGTGCTCTTTGCTTCAACGCAAACGAAAACTGAAGGAAAAGACAAAAAGTAGCAAGCGCAGACTAATATTACATATACCTACCTACCTACATATGCAATATACAGACACCAAGCAAATAACTTGAAAACAAATATGGAAAGAGAAGGAAAAAAATCAAGTTGAGGGTTGGTTTGGTGTACATATTTTGTTTTGTAATTTTCTTTCAGATTTGGTGTGAATGTGAATATGTATTGTGAAAAAATAATAAAATGATAAAATTGTTGCTGGCTGCCGCGCAGCGAGGTGTAAAAGCAGTTTTTGAGGTTTTCATTGTATATCTTATAAAAAAATGTGTAAACCTTACCTAGGTTAACTTTTTTCTTAATTTATGAGATGTAGGAAAACACTTGTTTGGATGAAAATTCGATTACTCAAATAATAGGACGGTAGACAATAGTGCTACTGATTCTCGTCGCAACAATAGTAGGATGAAATTTTTCAAATCAAATAACAAAAAATGATAGATATTTATCTAGGTAATTGTCACCCCATCTTCTATCAATGCTCGTTATGAAGGTACCTAAGCACCTTATATAAAAAAAGAAGTTTACGAAAGTTAATTTAACCGCTATAATTAATTTTTGTAGGTTCAAGGTGTCAAATTCACCAAACAAATACTATTTGAGTCGAATTTTAAAGTAAAGTAAAGTTGTTTACTTGGTGTGCTCACGCTGTGATTGCTGGTCTTAGTAAATTCGGTAAACGCTCTTTTCGAATTAAATTGTACAACGGCTAACGCACACCTGTTGCTGTAAGACTGGCCTAAAGAGAAATTGATTCTTTTTCCACCTACGTATTGGCAAACAACACTGTTAAACTGCTCGCAAACATTTGAATTATACCCACAAAGCAAACTTTGGGCATTTTGAATCATTCTCGATATGTACAATTTGATGTGTTCTAGAAGTCCATCGGTTTCGAGTTTTTCTATGTAATTCTTTTCTTCAATGTTCACACCGGCACAAAAATACTGAGCACATTTTGAATGACTTCCAAAAACATGGTAAGGGACATTTAAAATATCAGCTTTCAATAAATTTAGCTTTTCATCCTCCTGGCAGGCACTGTTTTTCCGGTATTGAGTTGCGGACTTAATTCCTTTTATAAAATTGTCTATTGAGGATGAAAGAATTTGTCGGCATTTTATATTATGCTTTGTATTTTTTGATAAATTTATAAGTTTTTTGCGAAGGTTTCTGAATAAATGGTTCACACACTCAATTTTTTGGATGGTATAGTTGGGAAAAGGCTTGGCTTCTAAAAGTTTTTTATAAACGTTACTGTCGCCATCAGCAATAAATTTATCAAAAACTACTCCGTAGTTTGAATAGCAAAACTTAAAACCATCTACCAAAATGTCAGACTCCATTTTAGTTGATGGGCCGATGTGGCTCTTATTGCATGAATGCTCGGGTATGTCATTTCCTGCTTTATTTTCATTAATTTTGCAAATATGGCAGTACTTATTCTTCACACCATAATACAGAACTTTTTTGGTGTTGTGACCAATAATTGTTGCAATTCCCGATAACGCCTTATAATTGCAACCATACGATCTATGTGACCAGGCACCATCAGTGACTACAGTGATAAGATGGTTGCCGTTTGAATCGATGTTCCCATTTTCTCGGGCAATTTCCTTCTCTTCTTCAATGGCTAGTCTCATTTTGACTCTGAACAGACTCGACCCAAACCTCTTTCGTCATGTTTTCAAATTGTCTGTATGCTTTCGAGCTCATGAATGGAACGTTTATGGATTCTAGAACTCTTTTACATTGGGTATATCCGTTTCCAACTAGCATTGTTCCCACTACAAGTTCTTTGTTTATTTCTTCACTATCCTCATTTTGACCGCATGTAGGCACATTGAAATTCATGTTACACATATTGCACTTTTATATTAATTTTGACCTAAGTCCTAAAATAAAATAATAAAATTTGAAGAACTTGTGTTTACATTATGTTTTTTTTAAATAATAACCTTGGTGAATTTCTTTAATAAGTACTACATTATTTAATGTGCACCCAAACGTTTTTCCGTGCAGCGAAATGTTTTTTAAACTATTGAGAAATGTATTTAAATCAATAATACGCCTGCCCTCCGGAACAAAACTACAGTTGTCCTTCACTGTAATGTCCACCTCCATAGGAAACAACGTTTTTCTCCTTCATATGCTATGGGGTAGGGTATACAAACGGCCCCCAAAAAGTGGGTGTGTCAAAAAACTTTATATGTATGAAATATAGATATTGATATTCTGTAAAAATGTTGCTCAGACATTATATATATACATATAATATACATATGTATATACAATATCAAAAATAACATAAACAATTAAATTAACAAAATAATATAACAACTTGCCCTAAAGTTCCTAAAGTTCCAATTTAGCGGGTGAAATCGTGGAAATTAAAAATGGAGAGATTTTTCAAAATTCTGAGTGACAAAAAACCAAAAAACATCGATGTAAAACATCGCCCCAAATAACATCGATGCATTGTTTGCATCCCTATACTTCCCATATAACGGTTTGCGAATATATCGATAGACGTTGAAACATACGCATACAAAACAATTCATCAGCAGCGATAGCAAACATTTCAATAATGTAACGATCTGTACCATGTCCACGTGAAGTCCACACGAACTTTCATCAAGTCTACCCGAAAAGGTAAACAAAAGATACATACATAATAACAATCTCGCCTGCCTAGTGCCTGTATTTACAGAAGAGAATAATGAAAAGAGAATGTCACCAACTCACCACCTAGTGACATTATTTTGAAACAAACTTCTTTGTGTGCGTGAATTCGATCTTTTTTTATGTAAAAAAACGTAAAATAGACCACTTTTCTAACATCAAAATTTGAAAAACCGTGTGGAAAAAAACTATTTTGTATTTTGAATTAAATAATACAAATACCAAAAAAAAATAAAAAAAATATGTCGGAATCATTTTGGTTGTCCTTTTTTCACAGCGGCATTGCAAATAATGTCATATTGAATTGCATATTTAAATATGTTAGAAGAAAAAAAACATGTTTTTAAGACCGGTACGTTGTGCCCTATATATTGTCGCTTGGTTAAAAAATTATTTCCAAAAATTAGGAAATATAACTATCGATTTCCCAGCCAAAAAACCCAAAACGTTTAAAAAAAAAACACCTTTTTTCCATTTTGTCACCAAAAAATTACTGTACAAAATTAAAAAAAAAAAAAAAAAAACAGTATATGCACATATCTATTAGCTTTGTAAAAAAGCTAATTTGACTTCGTTACCTTTTATACTTTAGAAGTTATATCTAGTTAAACTTTGTAAATTTACCTTATTTTTCATAGTTTTGTGCATTTTTTTCGGGATAAATAATAAAATTCACAACAAAAAACGACCGGTGTTATCTGCGCAAATCTATTGTCTGTAGAAAAAAAATATAAAAAAAATAAAAAATATGTATATAAAGAGATAAAAATGGAACGCAATTAGCATCTAACTTATTTGTATGGTTTTTCTACATGTCAGGCGGTTTTGAGGCTCAAAGATATTTTAATGTTTTTTAAATGCTAAACAAGTACTTTGCTTAACATATTTCCAATCGATCACCGTTTATTTCATTTAAATATTCGGAAAATTGTGAGCGCTACACAATTTTGCGCAAAACTCCAACCTATTTTTGCATGGGACACCTACCCTTAAAGCCGAATCTGAAACGATCTAAAAATGATCGTGGTTGTCATCAGCGATAGAAATACTTAGCACGTCGCTTTCAAGTGAAGTTGGTTTATCAGCCTTACGTTTCTCTGAAATCTCCTGTACCCAGGACGGACCCAGTTAAAATGAATGTTAAACTACATTTCTATCTATTGAAAAGGAAATCAACAGACAAGTGCTACTTGTTAATTTAAATCAACTGATTAATTTGAAAATGGTGTAGCTATATGAGAAAATGTTTTTATCCTAGACAGATTAAACACGCTCTTGTCTCAGCCTTAACGGTAAAAACCGTTAAGTTGCGCTTGAAGTGCGCAACTGGGGCAGTTATCTAAGGACTGGGTTTATTGCAGAGACATGTTCGCTTAAGCCCAGGTTCACCCCCTATTATAGGTCCACTTAAGTAACGTCGCCCTAGTGACACAAAAACATATGTCAATATTTGCAAATTTTCGTTTTTGTTGTGATTTTGTGATATTTTTTTAACATTTTTCGTTTTTATGAGTTTTATGAATACTTTTGTAAAGTGCTAACTTCTAAACTACTTCACTTCGAGGTACAATTTTTTGCCACAATATAGAAATTCTATATTTTAAGTGAGTTGGTTTACTCCATCCAAAATCGTAAAAAAATGTAGTTACGTTTTTGTGCCATTAGGGCGACGTTTAGTAAGCCTTAGTCAAGACAAGACCTCTTTGATAGATATATACAAATAAATAAATATTAGGCATTTACGGTAAAGGGCCTCAAATCTATCTTCAATATTCATTTGTTTGTGCGGAGTTGTATTTTTGGCACTAGGTATGGGACGTACATTTAACGACGATTTTGAAGTTTCTCATTACAAATTGATACTTTTGGATATTTGTTAATCTTCCGAAAGGAATCTTCAGAAAGACAAAAAAAGCCTGAGATGTTGAAAACAACGTTCGTTTATATTAAACCGTACCACTAGGCCTATTCTTACTGCAATGCGTTTATTATTGCAACAATTTATTACGACGATTAGATGCCATTTCCATACCATAGCGCTTTTTTCAATCGGAAACCTCTTCAAAACCTCAGCTACGGGCATATAAAAACATCATAAACGGGACACTGCTTTTAATATCTCTCCCATTCTATGTACATTGTACACTGCAAACTCTGTCAACATACCCCCTGAATCATATGAAAATGTCCCATTTAACACCAAACCACAGACTCCACAAACCTCTAACGTGTGATATTTTAATTGCGTCATATAATTTTTAACGACTCTGTCTACTTTAAGTTGAACCACTTTTCAGTTTCAGGTCATTGACAGCATCTTTCACTGCGACCGGTCACGTACTTTTCATTCAGATAGGCCGATAGGCATATTACTGTCTTTAGTCAAATTTATTACCCACAATTTTGTGTATCATTTCTCCGTCCTAGATCCGCCGTCAGGGCAGCCATAGATTGACTCTCAGGGAAAGTTCTAAACAAGAACAAAGTCCATCCATAGATACCAATCAATCGCTAAGTAAAATCTCATTTACTACTAACTATCTGAAAAAGATTTCCTAATTAGATAAATTTCAAAATAATTTCACTTCACTCATAAGAATAAAAAAAACAGAATTATAACGTTTCCTCCTACGCTATTCAATTGACAAACTCACAAATTACACTTATACTCGTAAAAGATACTATTGCTCGTATCTTTTACGAGTGGTATACACTTGAGGCGCTTGTAATTGGGTTTCGCCTCGACTGGGGACGACAATAATACGCGCACGATATAATAAGCTGAACAGACAAAAGTCTCGTGTGAATTCTGGGCTTGACGCCCCAATTAAAACTCAATTGTCAGGTGTTTTTGTATAGGGTAACAATTTTTTTTAATTACTTCATAAGTATCGAGATACACGCTGACGCTTAAGCAGTTTACTGGGTATGGCACACAACCACCCTTTGTTAGGTAGGTGTGGTTATGAGGTGGACTTAAGTGAAGGGCCTTATACTTTCATCGCATTCACATGCACATCTTAATTGTAATCGATAGGTGGTTACCGGCCCCAGTTTCCATGTAAGATTGCTTGTTGATGATGGTCATGTTCGACGATTTAATTACCGAGGCAATTTGTGGGGCAAAGACACCATTAAGTGTTCATCTGGGTATTGGGATTAGTGGACTACATGTGGGCGGTTGTATACTGTTATTGTTTTTTATTATCCAAGTGCTCTTCCGCTTGGGCTAATGATTATCACATCTAAAATGGCAATTTAAAGATGATTAGCCTTGTTTCCCGCCTGTACACACAGGAGAAATATGTTAAGTGACTTTCAATTGTTTCCGGTTAAGTAGTTAGGGTAGATATTGGTAAGACGGTGGATTAAAGTGGAGCTGGCTTAGGGAAATTCATAAGCCGGACAAGTTTTCGACACAGTTTGCATCGGGTTAATACTCCCTGATATGGCATGTGCGCCTTGAAGGCATTTATATTCATCCCTTGGACTGCTTTGCAGGACGGTGGTAATCCGTGTTTGGAGGTTATTTTAACCCCTTCGGGGATATTGCGAGGATGTAATGGATAAAAAGTATATTTTCACTTGGACTTGGGAGGAGATAACTCGTGCAGTGAATCAAGGTTTCTGCTTTTGCAACAGCTGCATGGACACATCCGGTCGGTCGTCCACGTTATACGTTTGCAAGTGAGAAAAGTTTTTTTTTAATTATGTAATATTCTTGGGTGATGATTTAAGTTGGGGAATTGTGCCGGAAAGTGTTACCACTTTGGAAATTAATTTAAGTTTTGGTGAAAATCGTCAACCTGCGGGGTTAAGCGGTTTCGTTTTATTTTAAATTTCGTTCAGCTAGATAGTTTAGGTGGGGGCTGTAGCTTAGTTAGTGTGTTAGACTCCCTTCACTCAAAACCCGAAAGTCGCAACAGGAAAGTCTGAGAAAGAACCAAGAGTTTTAAACTGTTATGAGAAGCTTCTTAAACTAACAGTTTGAAATAAGCTTTACACTTTTCTTGCTCCAAAAAATTCAATTTTCACACACAACAAAATGGAGAAGCTATGTTTTGAACTCTCTATGGGCCGTAAATGCTTAATACAGGGTGCGCCAATATAGCTTCTTTTTTTGGAAATGCTTGCTACATGAATCACTACGACAGAAAAACCGCAAGTGTGGGGAGACAAAGAACTGGAGTCCCTCGGCCTTTTAGATCACCAGAGAACATTCTGGAATTTAGGGTTTCAATCTTACGATCGCCCAAACACCTGTGCCATGGATTTTCTGATCGTTCAAACACTCACTGAGACGAATTCTTCGAGATGACCTTCATTACTATCCGTAAAAGCTGGCTAGTGTGCAAAGTCTCCCAACGCGACTTCATTTTCTGGCAGGAACACATGTGAGGTGGTTTCAAAAACGTTTCTTCTGAGCTGAACCCGATACACAGTGTGGTATGCAATTTACTCAGCTTGGATTGTAGGCCTCTCGATTCATGAAAAAATGATTAATTAAGGTATATGACTTGATGAATTGGACTAATAGTACATTTGGTTCCAAAAGGAGAGAGCACCAACGGGTCACACTTCAAGGGCATCGATAGGTGATTTAAGGCGGTGCCGTGACATAAAGCCTAGCTTTAAGAAAGTGTCATAATGCCAAATTTTGGAATTTGGCAATATGACACTTTTGCAAAGCGACATAAGGTTTTATTAACAATTCTCAGAGTGGAAAATTATTAAGAAGTCTTGACAAAATAAATTGATATTATTAATAAATTTATTTGATTTTTTTAATTTATTAAATAAAAATTAATTCATTACAAACTATTTTGTATTGTTAGTAAATTTAACAAAATATGCTTGTGCTGTTTTTAACAATATGTCTGAAAATTGTTTTTTTTTAATTATACAAAAATATATATCAGCAAGATTGTTTAGGCATTTTGTTTTCACAAATTGAAACTCATAAACAAAATGTAAAAATACCCATAACGTTTTCAGGTTCTATATTGAAAAAAAATGTACTGTTATTTTCTCAAAGAAAAAATCAAAATATTTGACAAAAAAAAATTCGCGCGAATTTTTTTCTTAAAGTGACATAAGGCCAAATTCTGGGATTTGGCCTTATGTCGCTTGGCCTTATGTCACGGCACCGCCTTAGGTGCAATATACAACCTGAAAACGTTATGGGTATTTTTAATTTTTCCTCCTCGCTACTTCGGTTTCGAGACATACCAAATTTACTCATGACATTTTCAATTTTAAATATATCCGACACATATTATGGGGTAACGGGAACTTTTGTAAATGCCTGGTTTCTAATGCGTATGAGTTGCCTTCGTAGCTTGCCGAATGGGCGAATTTGGCGTAATGTCACTTTCCCGATTTGGCCTTATGTCGCTTTGCAAAAGTGTCATATTGTCAAATGCCAAAATTTGGCCTTATGACACCTTCGTAAAGCGACATAACGCCAAATTCTGAGATAAGGACTTATGTCACGGCACCATTTAAGGCAACACTTTCCAGAACAACTCATCTAATTAAGTAGCGATTTGGAGTGCCCAGCCCTAAACCCCAATTTGGCCTCTTCCTATATTTTCATGTTTTTTTTTTAATTCCTTTGTTTGCTCAGGTTCTCTTTTGTAAATTTATATCATTACTTAAATATAAAAATAATTTTTCAGTAAAGAAAGATATACATTTGTAAATCATATCTCTGTGCGAATAATGTAAATTGTGCGATAGCAAACTGTACTTTATTAACGAAAATAAATATATCTATCTATCTATCATTTTTAAATCCTGGGTTTATGTCAAGACTGCCTACAGAACAAGTGTAAACATTTGTAAAATCCACCAACTACCACGCCCATTTAAAAAGCCGTTCTTTTTGGTCAAACGGTTAAGTATTTTGAAAAAGTGTACTTGTTGCCAGGCCCACTTTTTGGGGCGTTTTTTCTTAAAAAAAATATATGCAATAGAAAAATGTTGGTTTGCACCTTTGAAAATGGGTTCATAGTAATAGAGGGTGTCGATCCGCACAGGATGGTGCCAGTTTTCTTGAGATATCCCGGAACTGTTCGTGGTTATCCAATATTTTCTTTATATTTTCAGGATTTCTTTGCAGTTGCCCGGTTCTTCAATGTTTCAATGAAGAAAGACCCTAAAGGAAGAAATAACATTAAGGCAATCTTACTAACATCAGCCGTAACAGGACCTTAACCTAAACGTTTTTTGTTTACTAAGCTGACAAATCATCCGAGTACTATTAAAAGCAAGGCCCATCAGGGTCCTAACGATGCTGTTTTATTAAATAGATCAAACAATTTGTCATAAAGTCTTTTCTATACTCATTTTATGAAAACAAGGTGAAACAGCATTTGAATAGCAAAATAACAAACACACACCCCTTTTCCTATTTATCATGGTTAACCTATGTGCCTTATGCAACATACCTCTTTAGATAAACCGAAGTCCACCACTAATAGTTATGTTGACCATCTGATTTAAAATCGAAAACTCCTTATGCCTTTTGGTGGCTATATGATCTACTCCTCTTAGTCTTCTCGGAACCACTTTCGACTAGGACTATGGGGCTGTATGAGTCTTAATGTATTAATTGAATCTTTCCCGAAAACACATTAACGCAAACAATGCGTCACATTTGACATATTCATTCACTGAGTTATTACATAATATGCATAATACAGCGCCCTCTAATCCGTTTTTTAAGTTCTATTTTATGTGTTTTATGCTACTTTAAAACTTAATTTAATAGTCGGCTTTGTTATTTTTTCTGTTTTCAATTCGCTATAAAACCTCGCTTCACTACCTACTGCTTGTATAGTCTACATTTTTATGTCTTTTTAGACATTAAACCTGATCGAAGACCCTTAAAATCTATTTCCCTCACCCTATTGTCTGCATCAAATGCAAATTCATCAACTTCATCATCCCCCCATTAAACTGCGTAAGTCTCCTCATCCATCCCACTTTTATATGTATTACCAAACAATACTTTCTTCGTAATTGGAATATTTGTCAAGTGATTCTAATACCATCACAGTGGGAACACCCTTATACCGTGCGACATATTTTTTCGCCGTGAAAGCAAACACATCCTTTCATATCCAAGGTGTAATAAATATCCTTAATTTTAGGACGCTCACACCAGTGGCAAAATGTGCCAGGACAATGCGATTAGTAGTACACTCCTTTGTGATCCTCTTGCCAAGAAAACAAATGAGGAGAAAACAAATTCTTGCAAGTGATAATAACAGTTATAATAAAAAATAAATAAGAAAAAACCACCGCATCCACTCAGCCTATAACATAACTTGAATTATGACGACCAACATCCTGCTGGTGCAGTAATTCTCTCACTCATTGCTGTGTGTCCCTGCGTGTTGGCAGAAAGTAAAAATAAAAATTATGAACACCACACAATATATTAAGGATGTAATAAATCATCCATTTAAAGTCTACCCAACGCGGTGGGCCCCCAACTCCCCAGCAGTGGCTAAAAAGGAGTAAGCAGGCGTTCACACTACCAACCAGCGTTACACTTTGGGGCTAATTAAGTTTTATTTTTGTATTTTAATTTGAGATCCTTCTCTGGGTCCTTTTTTTTAGCCTGTATTTCTGTACAGTTGCTGTGTTGCTGGTTATGGTTGTTTTTGCGCTCTGCTTGTTGGTCCTTTGAACTTGCAATTTAAAAGCTAGTTTGCAGCGAGTTTACATTACACAGTCGTCGAGGGGGTGTTGGTTTATGCGGCGACTCCTGTGATGCAAGCCCTGTGTGCGATGGCCTCATTTAGGGTCGTGCTACTCATTTATGTACCACTTCATCACATTAATTCTGACAGGAAATGATTCAGCTGCTCTAATTGTACTTGAAGAGGGTCTAACGCACGCTGTACACAAAAGTTCCCGCAGGGCTTTGATTTTTTTCCGACATGTTGTCCTTTTTAAGCAGTCTCTCCGCCTTTTAACCGCAGGTGGACAGCTTTGTCGCTCATTTAAATGGCTGTTCGATCATTTAGTGTATTGGAATACTTTATCTTTCTGTTGTACTCGGTGGCTGTAGAGGTTAAGGAATTGATTGATGAATGTGCAACCCGTGAATTAAACTCCTGATGGAAGTTTTCAATAGGCAGGCCCTGTGTCGGTGTGTTTTGTTTTCCGTTTTTATTGTCCCACATTGCGGAGCATTATATATTTTTGGAAATTGTTTTGCTGATAAATTTATAACTCAAGGTTTGCTTTGTGTGCGTGTGTGAAAGTACGCATTGCCAGGAATTGGTGTCAAGGACATTCAAGATTCCTTGTGATTGATGATCGACATACGGCTGTGACTATGGCTGTTTGGTGCTAACGATTTGGACAGTCCTAATGTTAACAAATTTCAATAAATCTTGATTGTATGTGATTTATGAGGATGAAGTTACTGTGTTTTGCTATTGACCTACATTGCCTGGCCATTTGCTGGCAGTGAATTTTGTGTTTGCTTTGGGAATACGAATATATACATATATCTTCGTATTACATGTATGTGTATAGCTGGGTAGGTATTAATGTTAAGGCTTTTAATATTATATGAGCTTCTGCATCAATTCACAAGATTATGGGTATAACTGGTGACATTTTAAAAATCAATATCTGCATTTTACACTTCTCGGATGGATTTATTTTTCAGATTTTACTGGTCCATGTGAATTTTGTTAGAATTTAAATTTGGAGCCTAGATTCTTATACTCTTTAAAGTTTGTTAATGACTGCAATTTTTTGTTGAAAATCGTCTTAATAATAGGCACACGGGCGTTTTACGTTTGGCGTGAACTGTAATGAAGAAGCTAAACTTTAATAAACATAGATTGCGGCTTCATATTTTCAAAACATAAATTTTGATGTTCCGTCTATTGCAATGATTTCCAAAGTGGCCCAGTATTGTTACTCAAAGGAATTTAAAGGAATCAATTTGATGACAGCAGATGGAGCTCCTGCAATGTTCGGGCGATGTCATGGGTTTATAAGCCATCTTAAAGAAGTATACCAGAAGTAACTGCAATTCACTGTGTCACCGACAACACCTGGTAGCTAAAAAAACGATTAATACGCCAATCCAATCGCTTCAATTTGTGATTAAAGCAGTTACCAAAATAACAAGCAATGCGTTATATACCCGATTATTTGCACAATAGTGTGACGAAAATGATGAGGACTTCCAACCCAGGCAGAATGTCTTGATGAAGATATTCAGAAATACGTTCAGCATTTAAATGCTAAATGATATTCTCACGATGGAAATACCACCATGGATCATTAATCCATTTGATGAAACGGAAGTGTCGAATGTAGTTTTACAAGCCTATCTCAATTTAGCCGTTCGGAGTCGGCATAAAACAAAGTACACAAAGGGTGTACAAGAAGTACTCCCGCACGTATGAATGGTTGTGAGAAAGCTAGGCCCTGGATACTAACGAATGAAGAAATCCTTGGCCCATGGTGAGAAGTTTTAACCCAGAACTTAACGAGCTGCATGACGACGTTTAAGAAGGATGGCACATGTATAGCGAATGGACAAAACTACTTCGTAACGCTGAGTCGCCAGACGCTGCGTTGAAGAACTGAACTTTTGTCTGATCTGGAACAAACTTAATTTATTTTCTTCTATACATGACATTATAATAGTACGTAGATACTTTTGACTTCAAAATCAAAAAGAACTGAAGTTAGAGTTCTTGCAACTGGTTTCATCATCAAAATTGCTAAGCAAGCAAGTGGATTTGGAACTAGTATTTAGTTGATTACTAATTGCCCATTAAAGATATGCCATTGATCAGACATTTCGGGATAAAACTAACATTATTTAAAGGAAATTTTAGAGGTAGGACGCTTTTGATACATTTCAATAACCTTTGCATTGAGAACCATCATAGGTTCTTTTTACAAACAAAGACTAAACTGGCAAACTATTTTGCCAGCAGTCAATTTGTAGGTGTTATTTTTCTCAGCATAGCACTATGACCCTATAAGAAGGATCCTGAGACTCTTGCATTGAGATATATGTACATTTATACTTCTGACATAACATTATCAACTAAGCCATATGCCCGGCACTTTCTTAACGATTAAATCCTTTTTAATGACTGTTTTATTTTATTAATATATTTATTCGATCTAGCTATATTACTTCAGATATCATGCGAAAGAAACATAATTCTATCACAAACTTGTCCTCACGCTTTTTGTTCCTTTTGTACATTTCTGATTTGACAGCATTTTTTTCGTTTATGCATTTACTCACAAAAGGAATAATATAGGTGAAACGATGACTTAAAATTACACAACCTCGGAACATAAGTAAGTAAAGTACTGTAATGGTCCTTTAAAGGCACGACATCGAAAATTTGAACATTTTCGAAATTTTTAAAACAAAATATTTCTCGAAACCTTATGTTTCCATATACAGTTTTCAGTCTTGCTATTCCTTATAAATTCTAAAAAAAAATTCAAGATCATGTTTTTTTATTGAACGGATGGACTACTGAAGTTAAGATTAAAGGATTATTTAAAAAATTTTCAAATTTCAATTTTCATACCCTATCCGATGGGGATGACGGGCTCAGTGGGCGATGGTTAGTGCGATGAACTGCCACGCAGAAGGTCTAGGTTTGATTACCAGCCTTAGCAACACCTAAATGATTTTTCACTGGCCCTCCTCTCGTGATGATCTCACAAATCATCCGGGTAGTATCAATTGTCAAGAAAAAGCTTATCTCAACTTATCCGTTCGGATTCGACATAGAACAGGAGGCCTGTTGCGCCAACATTTTTTATTTGTTTTTATCTGATAGGGATATTAGTTTTGACGTTAAGTTTGAAACATAGAGAAATAATTTAGGTTTTATACCATAAACCGTAAAAACCGACTTAAAATCGCTAGCGAATTGGAGCCTTAAATTTTGAGCTAGAATGAAAAATTTGCTATAAAGACTTTCTTTCAACAAAAACAAGTGTTAAGATTCTTTAAAAATCGTCCACTGCCTCGCCTTTTTTTATGAACCCATAAGAAGTTTCAAAAAAGTGTCTTAACAATATATTTAGACTATGTAACTGTCTATATTTCATTCATATAAAGTTTTAAACCTCTTTTTGGGGGCGTTTTCTTAAAAAAAAAGTATTTTTATACCCTTCCGCATAGCATATGCAATAGAAAATCAATGTTTTTTTTTTGTCAAACCATAAAAGATTTTGATAAACTGCCTGAACAATAAAGTGTGAAAATTTGAATTTCTATGTATTATCCCCAGAATGTTATTAAACTGGATTCGCACAACGGAGTGAGCCTTCTCAAATGTTTTTTTTTTTTCAAAGATTCTGTTTGATTTATTGGATTAGTGTGCAGATCTTGATTTTCTTTTATTTTCTAAGCAGCCAATTAATGTAAAATCTAGCAAAAAACATATGAGAAGGCAACAATCCACTGTGCGGATCGTTGAATACGCTATCCCATCCCATATGTAAAACTAATATCCCCAAAAAGTGGACATGGCTTAAAACACGATAGGGGTTTAAATATAGAAAATGACATTGTCAGAACAAATTTTACGGTTCTACAAAAGACAAGGTTTTTCTCCTGCATATGTTATGGGGTAGTGTATAAAAATGGTTTTTATATAAAAACGCCCCAAAAAGTGGGCGTGGCAAAAAACTTTATATTGACGAAATATAGATAGTTCGATTCTATAAATATGCTGCTCGGACACTTTTTTAAAATTCTTTACGGTTTGGCCAAAAAAAATATTTTCCTAAAAAGGGGGCGTGGCAGTGGGCGGATTTTAAAAATGTTTACACTTGTTCTGGTGACTCGGACAAGGATCGTATATACCAAATTTCATTATCCTAGCTCAAAATTTATGGCCCAAAAATCGGTGACGAACAGACAGACGGACGGACGACATACGGACGGACGGACGGACGGACAGACAGACATGGCTAATTCGACTCAGATAGCGATTCTGAGTCGATCCATACACTTTGAGCTATATGTAGCAAAATTATTTCTCTATGTTACAAACTATGTATCAAAACTAATATACCCCTATAGGATAGGGTATAAAAAACATATGAGAAGGCTACAATCCGCTGTGCGGATCGTTGAATACCCTATCCCATCCTATCCATAAAACTAAAATCCCCAAAAAAGGGCACATGGCTAAAAACACGATGTGGATAAATAGAAAAAATGATATAGTGACAACAAATTCTTCAGACTGCTTACAAAACACTTTAACGGTTCTACATAAGACAAGGTTTTTCTCCTGCATATGTTATGGGGTAGTGTATAAAAATGGTTTTTATATAAAAACACCCCCAAAAAGTGGGCGTGGGTTAAAATGGTCTATAGACAAAATGTTAATATTAACAATACTAATGATTTTGCATCAACATTTTTTTCGAAAATTTTAAAATTTGACCGAAAAACGTTTTTTTATTAAAAACGCACCCCAAAAAGTGGGCGTGGCAAAAAACTTTATATTGACGAAATATAGATAGTTCGATTCTATAAATATGCTGCTCGGACACTTTTTTAAAATTCTTTACGGTTTGGCCAAAAAAATATTTTCCTAAAAAGGGGGCGTGGCAGTGGGCGGATTTTAAAAATGTTTACACTTGTTCTGGTGACTCGGACAAGGATCGTATATACCAAATTTCATTATCCTAGCTCAAAATTTATGGCCCAAAAATCGGTGACGAACAGACAGACGGACGGACGACATACGGACGGACGGACGGACAGACAGACATGGCTAATTCGACTCAGATAGCGATTCTGAGTCGATCCATATACTTTGAGGTATATGTAGCAAAATTATTTCTCTATGTTACAAACTATGTATCAAAACTAATATACCCCTATGGGAAAGGGTATAAAAAACATATGGAAGGCTACAATCCGCTGTGCGGATCGTTGAATACCCTATCCTATCCTATCTGTAAAACTTAAATCCCCAAAAAGTGGACATGGCTAAGCACACGATGTGGATAAAATAAAGAAAATGTCATGGTGACAACAAATTCATCAGACTGCTTATAAAAAACTTTAACGGTTCTACAAAAGAACATATGAGAAGGCTACAATCCGCTGTGCGGATCGTTGAATACCCTATCCCATCCTATCCATAAAACTAAAATCCCCAAAAAAGGGGGCATGGCTAAAAAAACGATGTGGATAAAAAAGAAAAAATGATATAGTGACAACAAATTCTTCAGACTGCTTACAAAACAATTTTACGGTTCTACAAAAGACAAGGTTTTCTCCTGCATATGTTATGGGGTAGTGTATAAAAATGGTTTTTATATAAAAACGCCCCCAAAAAGTGGGCGTGGGTTAAAATGGTATATAGACGAAATGTTCATATTAATAATGTTAATGATTCTGCATCAAAATTTTTTTCGAAAAATTTAAAATTTGACCGAAAAAAGATTTTAATCGAAAACGCCCCCAAAAAGTGGGCGTGGCAAAAAACTTTATATTGACGAAATATAGATATTAATATTGTCTAAATATGTTGTTCAGAAACGTTTTTAAAATTCCTTACGGTTTGGTCAAAAACTGAGTTTTTCTTAAAAGGGGGCGTGGCAGTGGGCGGATTTCAAAAATTTTTACACTTGTTCTGTAGGCAGAGACGAGGATCCTATATACCAAATTTCATTATCCTAGCTCAAAATTTAAGGCCTAAAAATCGGTGACGTACAGACGGACGGACGGACGGACGGACGGACGGACAGACAGACATGGCTTAATTGACTCAGCTAGCGATTCTGAGTCGATCCATATACTTTGAGGTATATGTAGCTAAATTATTTCTCTATGTTACAAACTAAGTATCAAAACTAATATACCCCTATGGGATAGGGTATAAAGATAACTTTTCTTTGGATAGAATTCTCCAATTGGAATAATTTAATTAAGACTGAAAGGTGAAGGGTTTAAAGAAAAATCAAAATCAATAGATTAAAACGAATTAATCGTCCCTATCGAGGTATGTGCATAAATGTATGTATGTGTATATGTATGTCCCTATCGAGCGAAAAATTCTCGGATTTTGTACGATTCGGAGGACTTTTGCTTAAAGGTATTCTTCCGAAAAGCTATTCGGAATATTTCTCCGACATTTTGTAACGCATCCCGGCGAATTGCATTGAAGTACGTTTAGGTGCATTTTTCGTGTAATTTTTGACAGATAAGTGCCATATACTTTTTCAGATTTCCTTCAACACAAATTCTTCGCGGAATTTATTTACGAATTGTATGCGTTGCGGAAAATTGTCCGGTCCGACGGATACCTCGATAGCGCCGAATATTTTTCTTGAGAATATATCAGTTTTACGTTTTTTTAATAAACAGGCAATTTGTAATAATGCCTTTAAGTCATGTTTACAAATTAAATGGGTGAATGATTAATCTGTATAAAATGAGTGTTCTGTTATTATTTTCTTATAAAACGTCAAATGAAAACTGGTTCGGTGTGAAAGTGTCAAACGTTTTTGAAAACCGATATAGTGCTGTATGTTAAAATTATGAATTTACAATTAAGCAAGCATTGTAAACAAACAGATCTTTTTGAGAGGTCCACCAGACTTTGCAATCCATGTGAACACTTGCAATGACAATAAAAGCAGCAAATTCGATTGTGTTGGAAACGAGTGGTGGGTGCACGACTGGGTCGTACGCAACTTTCTCTTTCACAGCGAGTTAGGCGTTAGATCAAATAGTACGCATTTGGATTATTAATGCTTAAAATGATATAAATAATGTCGAAATGTGATTATACGAACGTTTCCTCCAAAATTATGATTTTCCGTTATTGGCCAAAACTGAAAATTCCGTTTAGTGGTAGTTGGGCTAAAACTAATTATGTGGAATTGTTTCAAACTATAATAGTAGTATATATATTAAATTTCATTCAATTTGACATAGCAGTTTACGAGAAATTAACAATTTTCTTTATATGGCCTAAATGACAAAATCCGTTATATGGATTTTCTCGCAAAAATATAAAAATATGCTTATAGTATATATAAAGTTTAATCAAAATCGTTAGAGCCGTTTTCGAGAAAATTGAGGCTATGTGTAATTTTTAAATGGCAGGTACCGTTATTAACATGGCTAAAAGCAAACAAAAAAAATGGCCTAGAATTATGACCAAAACAAACTTGGATACGAAGTTTGAAGAAAATCGGTCAAGCCGTTTAGGCTGGGGAGACCATTACGGACAGACGGACCGACGGACCGACGGACCGACGGACGGAATTCCAAAAACCACTTTTTTAGGCTCCGCTATCATCGTAATGTTAGAATCAATCAAAATCTCGAGGTCGAAAATTTTCACGAAAACAATATCTTTCTCTTTGTAAGAGAAAGTTAAAAATAAAATCATAGCACTAAGCATATCTCAAAATGTCACAAATTATTCACGGCATGTAGTTTCAACTGGTTTATGAGCTGGTTTTATTTTTCAAATCTTTGTATCTAAATTTATCTAGTCTCTAACTTGTAACACAATCGTCGAATGTGTACATATGAGGTATTATATATATGAAAGCAATTATCAAGTTAAAGCTTATAAGAACATGTTTTCGAAAAGTGTCAAAGTCGTGAGCATTTATTACGTACAATATCGTGATCAATTACACTTACGAAAAGAAACGTTAGCCAAGTTTTGGACTCTAACACTTTCCCAAGTGGCTGTGCAATTCGTGATTTAATGCAAATATTCAAAGAAATTGATACTGGCTATTGATTGAGTCAGTATTATAGCAAGTCTTCAATCGGACAATGTTGTTGTCATTAGGTGAAAGTGTACGTGAAATGGAAACCCCTTAATTTGTCACACCACTTGCGGACATTTCATACCGAAAAACGCCGTGACTTTTATTCAACAAATGATTTCCATTCAAAGATTGACAGCCCCAATTAATTGCAATGAATAGAGGAATAGACCATTCGTATAAGGCGTTGTATAGGATGTTAATGTCTTTTACGCTGTATAACGATATCAAATTGACAGCAATCAAAGTTGAATCGTTTAGATAAGTCTAGTTGAACTTGTTTGCAAAATTTACTTTAATTTATTGGCTGGTAAAAGTAGGATCCTCCTACATATATATGATACCTTGCATCTTTTTCATGTGTGACAGATGTTATGTGAAATAACGCAAATGGACAATTTTTTATGTTGCAGCTTAAGCGAGTAGAAGATGGGATGTAACAACCCAGATGATGTGCGATAATTCAGATCTTTTTTCGAAGTTCATTGAAGAGTTCCTTTCGAATAGATGTTAGAATTTGTGGCATCTGTCAAGAGTGTCCTTATTAAGTGTCTTGTGACTGTATTCACTACCCATGCTTCTTAAAAATTGTATAAATTCAAGTGTAGTAATATTTTATTTCTATTGCATCTGTCATGCTGTTCGTCTTTCTTTATAACTTAAATGAAATCTTATTTCTAGATTTCCACTAATTTGAAAAAAAAAAAAACAATTAATATAAATTTTAAAGGTAAAACAATTATAAATTAAAATAACAATGGAACTACATTTCATTATGTATTGTGAATGTTAATGAATGCAGTTCACCTTACTTATGTCCTACCAGAGCGGATCTAGTGCGAAAAAATAATGTTCTAGGATATCCTATTATGTATCTAAATTCGAGTACTCTAATTCTATTTAGTTGCTGTTGCTGTATTTCACAAAAACTGCTGCCAAATGACCCATGTAGTAAACAACATTTATATTATTTTACGGAACATGTTAAACGAAACACTTCTTTTAAACATGGCAGTGGCCCGTTTCTAAAATTCTATACCATAACAATTACGCATGATATGTTACGACAAGATATGTTACGACAAGAACTGACAATGTCCATTCAAAGGCAGCATTTGCCCACTTCAACTATAGTTCACGAAGCGAAAATAAACCAACAGTGTGATATGAAATTGGAAACCTTTCTCATCTGAGCTTTTAAAACATGTAAATGATATTAAATGAACGAAAAATTCCAAATTCTTAGTAATTCAAATTCTTCCTGTATGTGAACTGGGTAAATAAAGTAGGCAATACAATCACAAAAATAATGCGTTTTGCCAACGTGTGTATATAGACCAGCATTTTAAAATATTTTAAAAAAAGTCTTCTTGTGCAAATAAGTAATAGCATTGTATATGAAGCTAGTTTCATATACAATGGTAATAGATAATGCTCCAACCAAAAAAAAGTCGAATACACCAATGTTACACTTACAGGCTTTATCCGACAAGGTTGATTGAATTTCCAGTTAAGGGATGGAGATAAAGCAAATAAATTAACAGGGTGCTATTGACTGAAGAGAACAAGGTAGGCTTCTAGATTTCCGCAAAGAGAGATAATCAAAGGAAAAAAATTCACACTTTACAAGACGCCCAGTGTTAGTTGGGTTTTGTCATTTGTAAAATCCTAAAAGTAACAACACTTATGTTTTTTTCACTGCCACATCTCTTGTAAAAGTCTGACAAACATCCAAAAGTATAAAACTGTCATGAAAATCTTTTTAGAAACAAGTCGAATTCGGCATTAAACAAGTGTTCCTATTCTTTATGACAAAAATATTATTTCGCATATGGAAATTAATGGAGAGCTAGGTTTGAGACCAGTATGTGATGTCAATTCCTATATTTTTAATACATTGGCTAATAGTCTTTCTAGTTTGCAGAAATTTAAGTTAAGGTTTAGTGCACGATTAAACACGACACCTCCTTCTCATAAAGAACGCGGAATTTTAAGAGCAATATCTACACCTATGAATTTGGCGCAACGTGCATTTCGTGTTCGTTTTCATGCAGATGTTCCATTATGAAGTTGCAGACAATTTAAAGCTAATAGGTGGACTAAAAAACGCATCTAAAATTCTACACAACTATTAAAGAATTTACAGTTGTATGCTGAATCCGAATGACAATACCTAGGGTAAAGGTGTCAACAGTGAATCAGTGTACACAGTGAATCACTTGATCTCATAATGTATCTTTTTATTTTAAAATAAATCTGGAAAAGAGAAATGAACACATTTTCACTTCCCCTCGCAATGACTAACTTCCTGCGCGGTCGTGTTGTCGAAGATGGTTATCCGGGTGTGTTTGTGTTTTCTGCATAGGAAAGTAATTTTTTTCCTGTTTTATTTTCGATCTTATTAAAAATGTGTGTATTGTATCGGTATTTGAGTTTAATATTTATACTTATGCATTTATGGACTAAATCATATTTGTGGATTTGTTAACTTTGGTGAATTATCTTATAAATTATGAACATGTTATCGTTAAATGAGAACAGTGTACACACTGAATCAGTTTAAAGTAGTACACAGTGAATCATTGATTCCATTGAACATGGTAGCAGTTCCAGACTCAAGAATTCAATTTCTTCATTCCACGTTAATTTTGCAAATAGGGATGTTCGCTAGAAGCTTACCTACCTATAGCAATAATTAAGAGTTGCTCATTACCAATTTTATTTTATTTTTGTTCAAAAAAAAAGTAACGTTTTGTGATATTTTTATTTTTTTATTAACTTGAAGATTTTTATTATTTTGTTATTATTATGGTTGGGTGCTGTAGAACGAGGGTAGACTCTGATTGGCGTTAACTTGGCAATGCCCAGTGTTGCAACTCTGACTACACATCAAATGTGCTTATCTCTACCTCCAAGTGGTAACCATCGGGTACTGGTCTCATCCAACCGGATTTGACTTGCTAAACGATAAGTGCGAGTGTTGATAACACGACGAAAAACAGCAACACTATAAACACCCTGGTGAGAATGGCACGGATGAATACCCGGCCTGCTGTCCCAGGCGAACCTAGATGAGCTGCTCTTACATATTCGGACAACAGGTTGTCTAGGAATTTCAAGGGTTAGTCAGGCCCCTTGAACAGAGATGGTGGCGGATGAACCGAAAGGCCAACGGCAGCGCTCAATCCCGTAGTGGATACTGATGGCCCCGTGTCCTAGGGGTATCTAATAAATTGGAACTGGCCCTCCAGGTTGGGGTTACGAAGCAACCAATAGCCTCGGAAAGGACGGATTTTATTGTTGACGACCCTGCTAAACGAAAAAAGGACAACGACGTTCGTATCTGCACCTGGAATGTGAGAACATTAAACAGGAGAGGTGCAGGCGAACAACTAGCGGAAGCCCTAAACTGCTACAAAGCAGACATTACTGCCATCCAGGAAATACGATGGGATGGGCCGGGCAAAAAGAGGATGAAAAACTGTGACATATACTACGGACCGTGTTATAGTGAGCAGAAACAGCGACTATTCGGATGCGGATTTGTTATAAGTGCCAGACTTAGGCAAGAAGTCTTATGTTTCCAAGACATTAGCGAACGCATAGTAACAATCCGCATCAAGGCCAAATTCGCCAACATAAGCCTTATATGCGCTCACGCTCCGACGGAAGAAAAAGATGATATAGCTAAGGATTGCTTCTACGAGCTCCTCGACAAAACCTATGAGCGACTACCGAAGTACGATGTTAAAATCGTGCTGGGAGATTTTAACGCAAAGGTAGGAAGAGAAGACATCTTTAGAAGTATTGTCGGAAAACATAGCCTACACGACAACACGTCTGGTAACGGACTTAGGCTAATTGATTTCGCTACGGAACGAAATGCCACTATAGCCAGCACACGGTTTCCTCACCTCGATATCCATAAGGGGACATGGCGGTCTCCAGATCAACGAACGGTCAACCAAATTGATCACATTGCGATAGATAAAAGGCACGCATCCAGTATTTTGGATGTCCGAACATTCCGAGGAGCTAACATCGACTCGGATCACTACCTTGTAGCAGCCAAGG
The DNA here is from genome assembly GCA_932526625.1 of Rhingia campestris. Taxonomy (NCBI): domain Eukaryota; kingdom Metazoa; phylum Arthropoda; class Insecta; order Diptera; family Syrphidae; genus Rhingia; species Rhingia campestris. The sequence continues at coordinate 221,180,082 of OW052182.1, forward strand.
TAAGAATGCGGATATCCACCACGCCACAACAATCCAGAAATACTGTGAAAAAATTTAATGTCGGAAGACTGCAATCGCAAGAGACCGCCAAGACCTTCGCACAACGCGTATCCCTTAACCTCTCGATTAACACCATACCACCAGCATCGAATGTCGAAGAGCAATGGCAACGATGCCAACAGGCCATTAGATCAGCCGCAACTGATGTGCTAGGTTTCTCGCGCCCACCAGCAAGAAATCCCTGGTTTGATGAGGAATGCCGACAGATGCTCGCAGCCAAGAACGAGGCCTACAAGGCTAAGCTGCAGGTGAAGACGAGAGCTGCCATTGAGCTATATAGGCAAAGAAGAAGGGAAGAACATCGGCTTTTCAGCAAGAAGAAAAAAGAGCAAGAAAAGCGCGCGATCGAGGATATAGAGAGGTGCCACTCCAGGAACGATGTTCGCAAGTTTTACCAAAGTGTAAAACGTCAAAGCCAAGGATACAAGGCTTGAACAGAATCCTGTCGAGATGAACAAGGAAATATTGTAGTTGAGACACAGTCGATGCTGAGGATATGGAAGAACCACTTCTGCAGACTGTTAAACGGCGATGACGAACAACATTCCGCTGTCAGGCAGAACGAACCATTCAATATTGGCAACGACAGCGAAAACTGCCAACCACCCGACCTGAGTGAAGTGAGGATAGCAATATCTAAACTCAAGCTTAATAAGGCTGCCGGAAATGACGGCCTTCCCGCTGAGCTCTATAAGGCCGGCGGAGATGACTTGGTAAGTAACATCCACCAACTCATAAGCCAAATCTGGTCGGATGAAAATATGCCTGAAGAATGGAACCTCAGCATCGTTTGCCCGATCCACAAAAAAGGAGACCCTCTGAACTGCGCCAACTACAGAGGCATAAGTCTCCTCAACATCGCCTACAAGATCCTATCTGCCGTAATATGTGAACGCCTGAAACCGTTTACCAACAACCTGATTGGCCCTTATCAGTGTGGTTTTAGGCCAGGAAAGTCCACAACCGATCAAATTTTCACACTTATCAGATCCTGGAAAAAACTCAAGAAGTCCAAATCGATACCCACCACCTATTCATCGATTTCAAAGCCGCATATGACAGCATTTATAGAGACGAACTGTACAGAGCCATGTCTAGTTTTGGTATACCGCCCAAACTCGTCCGTTTGTGTAGGATGACGATGGAGAATTCTCGCTGCTCCATCAGGGTCGGAAACGACCTCACCGACACATTCGATACCAAAAAAGGATTTAGGCAAGGCGATGCGCTGTCATGTGACTTCTTTAATCTGATTCTTGAGAGAATTGTGCAAAACTCCAAAGCCAACACCAGAGGCACAATTTTCCAAAAGTCGGTGCAACTACTAGCATACGCTGACGATATTGACATCATTGGTAGGACTCAACGTGATGTCATAGCCACGTTTACTAGTATAGAGAAGGAAGCGGCAAAAATGGGTTTAGCAGTAAATGAGGGTAAGACTAAGTATATGCTGTCAACACGAAAGGACACACAACATCGACGAATTGGACAGAACGTCACCATTGACAGATATAACTTTGAGGTAGTACGGGACTTTGTCTACCTCGGCTCCGCTATTAACTCTGACAACAACATCTCGTCAGAAATTAAACGAAGAATTACTCTTGCCAACCGCTGTTTCTTCGGGCTAAGAAGGCAATTTAGTAGTAAAGCCCTTACTCGAACTACTAAGGAGATCCTATATAAGACCCTGATCATCCCAGTCCTGCTCTACGGCGCTGAAGCATGGACCGTATCAAAAGCGGATGAAGAAATCCTTGGTAGATTCGAGAGGAAAATTCTTCGAAAAATCTTCGGTCCCGTTTGCGTTGACGGGCTATGGAGAAGAAGATTCAACCAAGAACTATACGAGCTGTACAGCGACATGCCCCTGGTCAAAAAACTCCGCATTGGACGTTTAAGATGGCTAGGACATGTAGAACGAATGGACACCAATACTCCGGCTCGCAGAGTCTTCGATTCCCAGCCAGACGTCGGACGCAGTAGAGGAAGACCTCGCCTTAAGTGGCGCGCACAAGTGGAAACCGACCTCAACCAACTTGGAGTGCGCAACTGGAGGCAGTTAGCTAAGGACCGGGCTAATTGGAGAGGCATGTTGGTTGAGGCCCAGGTTCATTCCGGACTGTAGCGCCACTTAAGTAAGTAAGTAATAAACTTATTAATAAATTTAAATATATTATGAAAAAAACGCATGTTTTTACTTAATAAGTCGATTTTAAATTCTTGTTTCACTGTGTACCGTGCAGTGACTCACTGTGTACACCCATGGTACACAGCGGATCACGTGGGAGGGGAAATTTAAAATATTTTTATCACTATCTCAACATTAATAAAGCTTTTAGATTTTGTTCTTAAAATGAAGATAAAACATTGAAAAATGTGTGGAAAAAATGGCATGGCTATTTTTTTTTAGAACCTATCCCATAGGGGTACATTTGTTTTGAAAAATAGTTTGTAACATATAGAAATAATAAAGCTAGATATACCTTAAAGTATATGGATCGACTCAGAATCGCTAGGTGAGTCGATTTAGACATGCCTGCCCTACCGTCCGTACGTCACCAGATTTGGGGCCTTCAATTTTAAGCTAGTATGATGCAATTTGGTACACGTGCTCTTTGTTGCTTCGAGCAGAAGATGTTAATATTTTTGAAATCCGCTTTCTGCCATTCTTCCTTTTTAGAAAAACGTATTTTTGGCCAAACCGTAAAGAAATTTGAAAAAAAGTGTCTAAACAACATACATATTTAGAAAATCTCGTCCATATAATTTTGTAGCGGATTGTAGCATTGGGTGCGTTCCGGATTTCAGTTTGACCAATTTAACTTTGCCGGTGCACTCTCTCATTGGTCAATCGACAATTTTAGTCACGTGACATTTGAGGGGAAATGACTCGCGATACAAGTAGAAAATTTACGCATGCACACCCAGATATGGAGAAACAGCTGATTTTGAGTCGAACTGTCATGAAGATGATTTTGATTTCAGTAGCATTACCCAATATTATGGGTTTATTTGGGTTATTTCTTACTTTTTTGTTGAAAAATAATTATTCTGAATTGATAAAAGTAAATAAAATTCTATAAATGTGGAAAAACGAAATTGCAAAATAAGGGTTGGTATAGTTTGACATTTACCTTGCCATTCATTAAGATTTTGCGTTCCACATCACCTCACCTTATTTTGCAATTGAAACCTGAAATCCGGAACACGGCCATTCTCATATGTTTTTTTTACGAATCCAACTCTTGTGAAATTTCATCTTTTCTTCGAGTTCTATGCCCCACTGTGTTACTGTGTTACATCACGGCCAAATTAAAGGCAAAGCTAGGTTTGAATCCATGTAGATGCCATTAATGCCATTTATTTCGCTTATTAAACATATTAGGAACTATCAACCCATACTGGACCTAAAACCAGCTCCATTGTTCATTTGTGTCTACTGCGAAGAAATACAGTCTGACCTACAATTTAAATCCAAACATCAAATTTGGTAGTTAAAGAGTTGTTAATTTCTGAATTTAAGCCCGTTTAGTTAGCCGCAGCACATACATTTTTTAATCATTCTTTTCATAATGACATCATTTTCCGCTTCCATTAGCACAACACCTTTTCAATTAGGATTTTCGTTATTGAAAAGTTTGACGTTACCGGACTGTTTACCGGACTTTATACCCAACGGAAACTGCAATTTCGGAAACTTTAAAATGCGTGTACCATATCAATATATATATTTACCCACCAACACATGTAATCCTATATCCGCTCCTCCGCAAAATGAAGGCAAATGATAAAACAAATGCACATCAGCACATCACAGGCCAGGGTACATAATCCAACCTAACCTATATGAAGCTATTTGTATAAATATTTGAAAACATTTGTAACCGGCATTTTGTGGGACGTGACTCGTGCGCCATGTGTGTTAGTGTTGGGTGTTGAATTTTAATTAAAACTCTTTTCGAACGAATTTTAAACGATTTTACTCAAAATTCTCGTTTAACCATTTTTCGACCAATTTCGAGAGACCATATGTTCGGTTCGTCAAGTCTACCGGGCTACACTGCATTCCGGGTACAGAGAAACGCGACGATACCACAAATTGAAATAAACTTTTCACCTATTCCACACAAAACACCTGTGTCAGGTATCTAGTATCTCGTATCTGTATGTTATTCTAAATGTTGCATACCCCGGCGCAACAGAGAGCAATGGGAACAAGAACAAACAAAAAGAGGAAATGCAATTAATTTTCCCCTTTTAGCCCGGGCGATGCATCATCATCCGAGAGACACCATCCGTAGCAGAGTCCACCAACCACCGACCACCGCACCATCCCACCGACAAAAGAAATCATTATCGCAATCGTTCAGCGTCAAAAGTGAATCCATTACACCAGAGCGGAGCCCGGGCTTGGCTATTAAAATGCAATCATCCGCCGAGATGTCTTTGCATATATGCCAAGTAGTGGCGGAGGGGTATCATTATCCACGTCACCTACAAACCGAGAGAAAGATAAAGAAGACCGATGAACCGATTTAGCCATCATTGTTATGGTACAGCTCCGAATCCAAAGGAGGAGGAGGAGAACCTCTCTGGCTAACATACTCGTATAGCCTGTGTATTGCTGCAGGAATTCCATGTCGATTGTGGCAAAAGCGACAACTTGATTACCCTTTCTATGCGGCACGGCTATGTGGAGTGTCCCTGGCTTTTGATGCAACAAAAACAAAGCAGTCGGCATATACAAAACATATTCTGCGAAGATTGTGTCGCACACAGGATTCCTGTGTGCACACCTCCTCCTGAACGCCATCATAATTTCCCAACTACTACTCTTCGTACATCTATGTGTAGTATTCCAGAAAGGAGAAAAAAATTGACTCCCGTCTATAAGTAAAGCCTTTTATCTCATCGCCTGCTGCTGATGTTGCCAAGTTGTGGGATGCGAAGAATGGAGCCCTTTATTCTGTCGCAATCTATTAGGCATCTCGTAATAGTCGTCGTCGTAGCAGTAGGACTACAATGTCGACGGCAACGGGGTTCACATAGCTTCCATAGATGTATACGGCAACAAGTCATTTGACATTAACATTCCTTGGATAGTTCCACTTTGTCACACACACACACATTCACTCATGAAACTATTCCTATCCGTACTGCAATAGTGTAACAAAAGGGTTACACTCACTTTGAACCCCGGATAGTGAACTTGTAAAAAGATTTCGGGGTTAAAATCCGCCCGGTATCTGTATTTGAATGGAATTCCATTCTTTGAAGTGGTCGTTAGTTTTTCTTTGGCTACTGGCTTTGTCTAGGCTATGTGTTGGGTCCATGGATATTAAATTCCTTTGGAATACAATCCAAGATGAAAAAGTAGGTACGTTTGGCCGCCCAAGAATGTAACTCAAATGAAGTTAACGCCTCGCTTCGGTTTGGCTCTTCCTGTGTACGTTCGTCCATGGCATGGCAATGGTTGTGGTAACCACGAAATGTACTAACGCCGGGAGGGATTTTTAATGGTTAAGGCGGAAAAATCAAGTAATACCCTGGCCCAACACCCAACTCTTTTAGATTCGGTCGTAAAAATTCATGTCTTGAGGGGTTTTCTCTTTACGAAGCAGAGAAAACGGAATAAAAATGTCAGGAGAGGGGGTAAATAGACGGATACCTTGTGACTGACGTGGACGGATGGCAATCAACCTCATTTTCGGACTGGAACAATGTAAGGAGAGAGATGTAGTGCACAGATTCGCAGGCAAATAACATACCATTGTGGTAAGCATCTTCATCATGTCGACTTCTGGGCATTGTGTGGTCGTGGATGAGCCATTTATGTCGGCACAAGTGTTGCCATTGTGGACAGTTTGTACTAAGGGGTGATTTGGGATCTTACATCTTTTATTTTTATCGACTTAAGAGGCGCTATTATGCCTCTTAAGTCGATGACATGAAACATGTAAGAATTAAGTCTGTCCATAAAACATGCTAAATGTGACGTATTGCACTCGAGCTTAAGCCAGCAAATTCATTTGGTATTTAATGCAAGCACTAAGAATGAGTATTTTGTGTTCCAGTTTGTGTTTCCGAAGACTTAAGGTTTTATTAGAAGAATATTTGAGAATCCAGTTCCTGAAAATCCATGAACGAGCTTTCTGAATTGAATTGGCCACATAGAACATATGATATCCCACCTCTACACTTTTTCTTATGGATCTTCTTAAATTTAAAAGTATACAATGATAAGTCGGCTGCGATTGACTATTTAGAAGCCAACATTACTCGCACTCCAAGACGTCAACAACAATTGGGATGGGACAAGCGTTGCCAGACATCCCGGTTTACCCAGGACTTGCTACTTATAGTGCATTCACACCGAACCATAAACTGAGTTTTCGCAAAAACACCTGAAACCTTCATCGAAAACCGAGTTTTCCCATACATTGTCAGTTCTCAAAACCTAGTAGGTTACGACGTAACCTTCTCATAATCACTTCGCAGACGTCATCTCGTTACAGGTTGTTGGAAAGAACACACCTTTCCATACATTCTACACGTTTTCCACACGTCCCACAAAACTCGCTGTCAAAACAAATGTTTTTTTTTCAGAAATTTACACACCAGATGATATAAAAACAAAACAAGCGGCGGGTTTGAGAGTCAAAAACTGTTGTCAAAATCTTTAGATTTGTTTAATTTTGAACTTCAAATGCTAATATTAGTTTGATTATATTAGAATTCATTTATTATTCAATTACAATATTTTCACAAACTAATGTTGCAGCTAGTATCACAATTCACAGCTGATTGAAATGTCAAACAAAACCTGGTCAGAGTCGGTGTGAAAGCATCCAGTGGTTTACATAAGCTTTTTGCCAAAAACTCAGTTTATGATTCAGTGTGTAAGCACTATTGTCACAAAAAAAGGAAACTAGTGCGAGTATCTTTAATTGCTTACAACATACTGACTGCATTGTAATTTGACCTTAACAAATTCTAGTTAAAATTTTAGGTCAAGCACAAATAGCATATTAGAATGTCATTTTTGCAACTAGACTAATGAAGTTTCAAAGGTATTAGTGGAAACATTACAAAAAAAACGAACTTTCCATAGCTATTTTCTGTTGATAACACAAATGTGAACTTGGGCAAAAACCATTCCATTTACACAATTTTAGATGTGAAAAACGATAAAATAATAACATAAGGCTGTCCAGTTCACATATTACACAATGCTGTTAAATATTCCACAGATAAATTAAAATAAGACGCACGTAGAAAGTCTCATACTGAAAATATGCAGTTACTTCAGCCGATCGGCTTAAAGAAGAGCCGATTTGCAAGAACAGTTTGAAGCTTAAGAATTGGAGTGAGAAGAACATATAAAACAAATAACTTCTATATTCTTATCTTTAGGGGCAGCAGTTGAGAGAATACTTAAAATAGTCTTAAGTCATATTGTCAAGATTCTGATAAGGAGTCTATTAGAGAAATATTGCAACAGAACACGAAGAATAAAAAACACGTGAATATTTATATTTAAATAAAAAAAAATAATATTTCAATAGGTATGTATAATGAGTTTTATACAATGAGTTTTAATTTTGTCCCGGGACAAATTTCGAAATCCCGGTTTTTGCCAAATGTCCCGTCAAGCTGCGAGAAAAATCTGGCAACACTATGGGGCTTCAGAATGAACTATACTAAGCCGCAGTTACGGTCAACATAAAAAAACCTTTTCGGAACCTTTTTTTTTTGTCCATATTCATAAAATTCGGCTTTGAAATAACGCCATTTAGGAACCCAAAAAAAGTGTTTGGTTTAATAGGCCAACTTGTCAATAGTTGATATCTATTTTTTGACCTTGTACGGGTTTCATAAAGAACCGAAATCTGAGCTTTCGCTTAAACAAAGAAACCTAAATCAAAAACTTATGTTTCCCCATATATTTTCAGTTTTCCAATACTTGACGGTTACAACACACTCCAACTCCAACAAAATAACAACTACGAAGATCAAGACAAATAATTATTTTTCCGGAAATTTTCTGTTTTTTTTTAATTTTTGAGCCAAAATTAATTCGAAATTTAATATTTTTTAAATGACCTTACTATTTTTCAACATGCAGCTCGTGATAAAACATATAATTCGTATTTAAATCGTGTGAACTGTTTATAATTATAATTGTTATAATTTGTTTTAAACGTCAAACGAAACCTCGTCGGTGTTCGGAGTGATTGATTTTCGACAACTTTTCGATTCGTTGTAAAAAGCGTTGTTAATTCATTCTTACAATATTACATTAAACCTTATATTGTTCACTGTCTAACTTGCATTTTTTGCTGTCTTTGCAGGTAAGGATATAGAAAAGCTGGCTGTCAAATTGATAAATCGTGAGTAGAGATACAATTAAATTCGGCTTTAAATATAATGTTCGAAATTAAATTTCAAATTTTTCGAAACCCTGTTTTACCCTAAAGCTCGCGCTAACTTTTGTTAAAGGACTTACTTTTGTCAAAGCGCTTTAACGACACCTATCTTATTCAAAAACCTTTCATGTAAATTTGTAATTATGCAATATGCACATAAATTGATAGCACTACAGCATTTTCCACATAACATTTCCGTCAAAAAAAAACACACAAACCATCGCCTACACTGATGATTATGCAATATACTCCGCACATCATCTATTCTATTCTCTAGCCTCTGCTTGTAAGTAGCGTTTGTCTCTTCCAACTAAGGTCCTGTTGTAGTGATGGCTTTTTGTTGATGTCGATGGCGATGTAGTGATAGTGGTTGTGTAATTGTGGATTTACACTCGATGTGCGCGGACAAAAGAAGAATTGAGATTTTACAAGAACGACACAAAAGCGCGTTGACATAGTTTTAGGTTTTCTAGGTTAGGTTTTTCCTGTATAGGGTGTATTCGGTTTTGGACTGGCAATTGGAATGTGGATAAATAAGGAAGCAAGTCTGCAGACTAAATCTAGAGTGTACACTTTGGTTATTGAAATAGAACAGTAATGTTTTGCATGCATGTTAATAGATTTAAAATAGATTTGTGTCAATTATTAAGCGTAACGTGGTATAGTTTTTTTTTTAAATTTGCTTAAGTTTTTTGTTTATGATCACAATGTCAGAAAATCTTGCAGTGCTTTGAGAATACAAAGAAAAAAATGTATATGAAAATTGGGGTGAAATTTTCCTAATCGATTTTGGTGAGGTTAATGGAAAATTAGTCAATTGGGCTGAGCGATAACACATCTTCAAAAAAGGCTTTTAATTTCACGACAAGAATTATAGTTCAAAAACTGTATGTATCGTGAAAAAAATTGATACCCTTAGGAAAAAAACATTTCTTAGTAGTGGACAACTTTTTCTGTTAAACAATAATTAGCTTAATTCTGCACATAGTAATGATGAATTACTTTCACGAAAGTCAAAAGTAACCAGCTATACGCTTTTAACAGAAATGTTGAGGATATGAATCCAGCTAATTGAAAAGGTTTCTGGTAAGGAATCACTTTCCACTTGCTGATTTTTTGAAGATATCGAAGGAATAGTATGTAAGTGAAACTTAGCTAAATGTAAAAAACCTTTAAGTATTTCACCGATTAAATTAAACTAACTGCAATTCTGTAAATCAAAATATCAATATTTATTCATTCCATAATTTGTGGAAAGACTAGGTTCATAAAATAACCCATTTCCACGCAATGTATAAAGAGAGGTTGGAAAGAAAAAAGAGTTTATTCAACCAGAAGCGATTTTTTTATAAGAATGCTCTTTTATTTCTTTTCGTTTTAAAGACTTTAGTCTAATTATACGACATCTTCGATGATTGGGTGTAGAACGAGGGTAGACTTGGCAATGTCCAGTGGTTGTAAGTCTGACTACACGTCAAATGTGGTTATTTTACGTCCAAGTGGTAACCATCGGATACTGGTCTCATCCAACCGGATTTAACTTGCAAAACGATTAATGCTCACATTTTGATAAAAAGACGAAAAACAGCAACACTATAAACAGACTGGTCAGAATGGCACGGAATAAATACCCGGCCATGGCAGCTAATTAAGCCATACGTCTTAAAGCCATCCAAGAGTGGTCAAGCATACAAACTGGACACTCACAAATTATAAACGAACATTCAAATATTCCTGAAAACACCGACTTTGGTAAGAGTTTCCAGGTCTCAATCCCAGGCAGATCGTCATGGGAGGGTAACGAACCTGTGCATACTGTCTCAATCCATTTCAAAACCGACGGCTTAAAAACAAATGACTGAGTGGGTGCTGGTGTCTTCTCCGACCGACTAAATCTTAGCCTATCTTTTCGTCTTTCTGATCATTGCAGCGTGTTCCAGACGGATCTCACGGCGATCAAAGAAGCGAAGGCTGAAAAATTAGTACTTTCTCGGACAGCCAAACGGCCATCAAATCCCTGGAATCAGTCTCAACAAATTCTAAGACAACCCTAGATTGCCGATCATCTCTGCAGGGGATGTCAAAGCATTTTAACATTCACCTATGCTGGGTGCCTGGGCATAGTGACATTCCAGGGAAATGTAAGGCTGATGAACTCGCCAGAAATGGAACTAAATTACCAGTTGTACCCGACACGGGTGCACTATGGCTATAAGTAAAAGCTTACTAGCGCAACATAACAGCAAATCAAATCTCAGATGGAGACTTGGCAGGACGTATCAAATAACCGAACAAATTTGGACAAATCTGGATTTGAGAAGATCCAAGGGACTGATTTCGCTTGATAGATCGTACATTAGCGCAACTATAGGTGTCATCACTGGACACTGTTTAATAGGCAGACACGCGGAAAGGGTAGGCCTCCACTCAAATTACTTCTGTAGGAGCTGCATGGACGAAGAGGAAAAAAGAGCAATATTTTATCTTCTTTGTAATTGCCCTATCTTGGAGTTTACTACTTTCAAAATCTCAGCGATTTGACAAAAAACAGAAGCGAAAAATCTCCTCCGGTTCATTAACAGCTCAGAATGGTTTTCTCACGTATACTAAGAAGAATGGACAAGATCCACGTGGTATCACAATGGACCATACAATTGTCTAAGTGTGCTGGCGAACTCGCTGGTAGCCACTCTAACCTAATCTAACCTTACCATAACACGGTCCATAGGTGTTATGGCAAGCAGAAACAGCGACTATCGGATGCGGATTTGTTATAAGTGCCAGACTTAGGCAAGAAGTCTTTTGTTACAAAGTCATTTTCGAACGGATTGTAACAATCCGCATCAAGGCCAAATTCACCAAAATAAGCCTTATATGCGCTCACATTCCTACGGAGGAAAATTATGATATAACTAAGGATTGCTTCTACAAGATCCTTGACAAAACCTATGAGAACCTCACACCTCTCCATTTCAAAAGTAATATTGCCTTATAGGGTATATAAAATTCCATTCCAAATGGACAATGTATCTGCCATATGCTTTAGCTCGCCCAACTATATGCACAACACACATTTCATTAGAGCTGTTTCTATGCTTCCGCACAGGATATGTGAGTTGTAAAAGAATTGTAAATTTCTCTGCAGCAACAGCACCATCGTCATCGTCCTGGAACCAACGTCGGCTGACTTCTATCTTTCAACACCAATAACTGAAATAAACATTTTCCTTCCTTTTCACAGTAACGGAGGACCAAGACCGACAGTACCTAGCTGCGCATTCGGTGCAGTCCAAGCTCCTTTTACTTGCAATTCCGTTTGTTCTTCTTTTGCATTCTTTTGGCATCAGTCAGGGGAAAATATTCATTCTGGCTTCTCGTTGGTGGTGGGAGTCCGTCGACTTAGACGTCGTCTTCCACATCGTCCTCCTGTGCTTTGAATGTTCCACTTTTTCTTGCCTCCTGTAATCCCCGGGGCACTTGAGGTGTATATGCACAGTATATTTTCCTGTAGACCCTCCGGGGGATTATTTGACTTGGATTTTTGCTGTTTTTGTGTGTTCCCTTGTTGTGTACCTGCATCCTGTTCGGCTGTTGCGGTCTGAAGACGACTAATTATCCAGACGTGAAATCTTTAAATCACCCAATCCACCCAGGCGCAATGAATTAATCCCCAGGACAATTGCAGACGAATCGGGAATCTGCCACGAAACACGGGTAAAACACTGCACCGAATCGAGATAACAACCACTTACTGGGAATGACCGGGAAACAATAAATAAGTATCCCTCTTAAAATTCGTACCGGCACGTTGCGACTTGCAAGCGATCGCAAGCAATTAGGACGCTCCTACTCTGGGGCTGGAGCCAGCGTTCCTCTGGCGGGCGCATCAAAGTGAAGTTGGCGGATAGTTAATTGCATTTCATTCCATTCTGTGTATCTATTTGGTGGGCCGCCAGTGTTTTTATTTTTGTTTAGAAAGACAGTTTTTATGTTAGTGTATGTTATCGGATTACAGAATTACAAAGACTGCCAGCAATAGGTTCTTGATTTAGTCCCAACAGTTGTAGGGGCAATTTAGCGTTCAATTAAAATTTTATTAATTGCAGTCAAGCGATGTAGCTAGTATGGCACTGCAGGCGACCATAAGAAGCAGACAATTCTTGAGTCCGGGTTACTAGGGAACCAAGAGTCATCCTCGTGAAGACTTGCAGTGCATCATTGCTTAGAATGGGCATCGCTGAGGGAATCGTTGGCAATTAATTCCAGGGCGTTTTACTCGACGATGGAGGTTATTCTTAGATGCTCGCATTGCAACAGAGCTGTGAGTTGGTTTATGGTCAGGATTTTGTGTTCATGTGTGTTTTTTTTAGAGCGGTGTTGAGTTCTTTTAAACGAGGTTTTAATAGTTTGCTGGTTTCTTTATGATCGCGTGTCCTTGAAGTGTTCTGTGAAGTTACTGTGGCAGTGTTATGACCGTTTTTATGTGCTCACTGATGATGGTAAATGTTGAGCATCAATAAACCATCTCACACAGTGTTCTTGTAGGAATAGAGCGCAGAGGATTTATTGACTTAGCAGCTAAGTGCGTTGGGACGTTAATGTAGACGGTTTTTTTTCGAAAATTTAGGTGATTGATGGGAGCAGTTTGTGAGGACTGGGGCTTTATCACATAGAGTGTGATATTCGCGCGATGAAGGTAGGAAACAAGGATGAAAAAAAAAAAAACTACTTGTGTAGAGGGTAACCTTTTTTATAATAGGGTTAGGTGTTGATATCTGTTTTATTTTTAAGTGAATTTGAGTTTTAGATGTTTATCTTCAAGCATTCAGGTGCGTAATTCAAGTTTTTTTTTTTTTTAAATATTGACCAATTGGCGTTCTGAATGTTGAAATCGCCAAGGATGATGACTTTATTAGTTGGATAATAAGGTGTTATCCAGTCATCAGCCTCAAACATATAATTTCTCTTCATTTGTGTGTACGACAGTGTTACCTTTGGATGTTTGCCAGACTTTCGCAAGAGGTGGAGTAGTGAAAAATCCTTAGGTGTTGTCACTTTCGGGATTTTAACTAGGGAACCCCGCGCTTAGTAGTCCAACACACTAACCACAAGGCCACTGCACCCATAGATGGCGTCTAAAATAAGTATATTTTCAACACCTCCACTCTCGTGAATCGGTCTGGGCGTTACCCACTGAACGATATCAACGTCCTAAAATAATTGAAATATACTTAAAGAAAAACAAAGCATTTAAAAAAATGTAATAAGGTTTATCGCACAACAACACCGGGTAAATATTTTTGGGTCATAGGTACTCTATAATAGGGCTCTTTGATACTAGAGGGGCAGTGACGTTTTACCTGTTTCCTGTTTCCTTGTTGGCCCAATATTTCATTCAGATAGCTGATGTATGATGTCAAAAACTAACCAGTGGTTAAAATTTACCACAAAGTGTTGTCATGTAAAAAAAACCTTCGCACTATATCGATTTCGGGAAAATTAATTTCCATCACAAATTTCAACGCCGTAGGTATACCATGTAGTAAAGCCTGCACAGTGCACATATATGCGTCATTATTGACACTTACTGATGAAGTAGTAATTGTTGTCGATTTATGTATATGGCCTTCTACGTCGTCAGTTCCTATAATCTAATTAAATGTAAAAAGTGTAATAAAAAAATGGATCATATGCACTAATCGTGCATAAACTATTTATTACTACACTTGCCTTCCCAAAGCACAATACCTTCTACTATGTCCAGTTGGTTTTAAATCGTCACAATGAAATCATACCTTAGTCCAGGTTTCATTTGTTTGCTTAAAGCATATTTAATGATTTACGGAAGTTGCATATTTCTGATGTTTAAATACGACAAGAAAAACAAAACCATTCGCATCTCACAACGGCGGGAGCAAATAAGTGGACTGTTCGATATGGTGTACATTTTCTTAATATTCGGTGTCATATATTATTTGATAATAGCATTTCCCATATGCCTTTTAAAGATCGTCTGCGTATCTATTGCTACCGCTCATATCAACCTACTTCACCTTATCTTTCTCAAGAACTGTTACACTAGGGAACTTCTGATTTTGTTTAATGCGTTCCCACGTATCTTGAATAAGGTCCATAGCATTACCTACCGAAGGATTTTCTTTCCGAAAATGTTTGTTATACGATTCCTTTTTACATTGATTGGAATTGGAATAGCAGTTCTTTTAGTAATAAATTTTCCGGGAGAGTCTCTCCACGCTGAAATATTGCATGCATTGCTTATTCAATTGCCGCTGATTTTAGTTGAGATACTGCATCATTTGGTATACTTTGCTCTATATATCGTAAGGAAAATGTATGAACATTTGAATAGCTCCTTACCACACCTAAGTATGAATAAGACCGCCAGATTTTCAAAGGTCTACTTCAAACTAAACCGCTTTACGGAAAAGTTAAATAAGCTGTTGATGGGGTACATCTTTTTGAATTTTCTCATGGACTCCCTGTTGGTGATTGTATTGGTGGTACATATGCCATTAAAATGTTTGGAGACAGTTTCCTCGATGTTATTTTTTGTCGTCACAGCTGTCAACAGGATGCGTAGTTTAATCGCAATGGTAGAAGATATAAGTGAACAATCGAAGTTCTATCAGAAGGTAAGGTTTATATTTCATAATAACCTACATTTGTGAATATATATTCTTCCATATTTTAAGGTCGGTGATTGTGGCCTTGAATTCCACTTGAGCCATGTTGATTTTCGACTTTATTCGGCGTGCAAGAGGCGGATTGATAAGAAAACATTTCTGAAAATCTTTTCAACATTTGTTTTGTATTTGGTCGTGACGAATCGTTTTATAGCCATCATGACGAAATGAGAAGGGGCGTAGAGAGACATTTCTAAATTGTAATATAATTGTGACAAATAAAAAAATAATATGAGAAATTTGTTCTGAAATTCTGAACTTTAGAGTATAATCCCAATCGGTAAACATTTTCGGGATGTTTTTTAATTAAGACTCTAAGGTATGTCATCGTACAATTTCTTTGCATTATGCCCACAGATTGAAGATAAGTAAACCAGTTACATATCAAGATACTCCCACCAAGTTAGGCCAAACTACATTATTTCTATTTAAGATTATATATAAGAACAGATTACTGGGAAGCAGACTTTAAACATATAAACACAACTTACAGTTGTCATAGTCCTTCTAGAAGAACCAAAGAATTGGTAAGAGTTTTTGACTCAAAACCAGAAGTTTAATGCTTTAGAAGAAGACTTCTCTTTAAGTGGATCGCACAAGTAAAAACTCATCTCAACCAACTTAAACTCTGATTTGACGATTATTGTTTTAAGTGAAACAATTAAAGTGATATCGCCGACAGCAAAAACGACTATTAATCTTACGTGATGCAAGATGTACCGTCGAAATATTATCGTCAAACGATAATCACTTTAAGGAATGAGGGCCCCGTCTTTTTTTGGTGTATTTGAACTACTGCATCAGGAAGACAGTAAAATGAGTCAACAGCCTTAGTTTCTCTATACGACTGCATCTAGTAGTGAAACTTAGACCTTTTTATAAAAACCTCTTCTTTGGGTTACACAAGAAGGAAGTACGTATGGGTAAAAGTAAACGAACGGAGGGCATTGGCTGGACTGTATCCGCAAAAACCTCGCATGGGAATTGGTATAAACGTGCCACGACATTATTTAAAGGGCAAAGAATATACCCTGGGAGCCTTTTTGTATATTACTGTATGAGATGAAAAGCCATGAAACCAGAACTAACGACCATAAGTTTTGGTAGCAGCTTAATGAGCCAGAGATTTATCACTCAACATTATGTAAACGTTCCTGCAACCACCTTTCGCTTCTTTAATTTTGACAATTCTTTAGTTGTGGGTAGGGAGAGTTGGATTGTTAAGCTTGTCAG
The DNA here is from genome assembly GCA_932526625.1 of Rhingia campestris. NCBI lineage: Eukaryota > Metazoa > Arthropoda > Insecta > Diptera > Syrphidae > Rhingia > Rhingia campestris. The sequence continues at coordinate 221,196,511 of OW052182.1, forward strand.
TGGTACATAATGCAGTTATAGAGGACTTATTTTCACTAATATACAATACATATACTCCCAACATAATTGCGTAACGCTCTTCGACTGTGATAGATTCTCTCCGCCTTAGAAAAGTGTACAATCCGATTCCTACTGGGTTAAATTTTGAAAGTGATCTTGCTTTAAAGAACACAAGTTTCATTCTGATCGGTACTTTTTTGTTATTTTCCGAAGGCGACTTATATCGTTTGGCTCTCACAAGAAATATTGTCTTCCCTTCACAAAAAATGTCTACACACCACTGGAAACAAATTATTAGAGGCAGTAAACGTAAAGTACAGCGAGCTGCGAATCTGTGTAATAACTACGAAAATGTGGACACCTTATAACAAATTTAAAACCTGAAAGATTAAAGAAATTTTCATACTAAAAAAAAAGTTAACTCGACCTCTGTAGAGGATGTGATGACGAGGAGGTACATGTGGATTCATGGCTCTTAGAGGCATCAAACGTAGAGTCTAGTCCGGGACCTGTGTAATAATTAGTAAATTAATGCAACATTATAAAAAGCTTAAGATCTGGTCGATTGCAAAGAATTAGGTGCCCTGGCGACTTTTTTTTCCGACCACATACTCTGGTTTTCTGATTCGTTATAAATTTATTGTGTCTTATCTTAGCATAATTGAATTGACATATTGACAATTGATTTGACATAGGAATGTTGACATTTACTATTTGCTTTACATTTACATTCCACAAAATGGGCAAGTTACATTGACACAAATTATACATTATTTCACATTAAAAGATACAAATAATCTTGCTGCAACAGCAACAATACGCACAGATGCCACACTTGATTTGAATTTTAACGCCCTCTGTGGTGATGGGGTGGTGCATGTGAGTACCTCACACCACCTCTGTTACTGTATGGGTCTTTGCATTCTTAGACTTAGGATTTAAGAATATCTCCTCTGAAAAGGACTCTGGATAAGGCTCTGACAATCTCAGTCCTACAAAACATAGCTGAGGCACGTATTATGAGGGAAAGAACCAATGCCTGAGGGTGTATCTCAATATTTTTGAAAAAATCTTAAGTCCCGTTTGCGTTGACCCACTTTGGAGGCAATAATTCAACGAGACATTAAAGGATCTATCTATAAATATGTTGACAAAAACTATGCATCGGGTGACAGATATGTCTAGGAGTCAAACATTCGTAAAGCCACCAGTTAAGATGAATTCATTTATTCCCTAATGATTGTCATCCACAAAGTTTCTGAACTCATCCCTTATTCAAGAAAAAAATATATGAGCAATGAGCATGTACTCATGCCATAAAAAGAACTTGCAATTTACAACCTCCCCATCACATTAGATGAAATCGGATCATTAACCCTCAACACACAACTGCAAGCGGATCTTGCAACTCCTTTTATTATACAAGTACATATGACGGTGTGTGTTTTTTTTTTTGTAATATTTGACAACACCACTTCCATCCTTTTCAATACAAAAGAGCTCACAAAACTCACCCGGTATTTCCAATTCAATAAGACATTTACGACTAGCTCCTAGTAGTAAACAGGTTATAACCAATAAATGCATTCACCCGGCACGATGCAGGATCTCATCGCAGGCTCTGTCTCACCTACACAATAAATCGATGGAAAAATGTAATACAACGTACACGCTGGCTTATGTATATACCTCCTTCGCCATGAAGGAAGAACGAAAATCGTGATGTTATCCTATCTACTCATATCCTATCAAGGACTATAATGCTAAAAGCTCTAGAAGGTTATACGAGCAATACTTAATCTCCAAATGCACTACAACCCCACTTCTGTGTGTCCCATAAAAAGCCGGAACACCACATAACTAAAAAAAGGGATACTTTCGGTTGGTTGTCATAAAAAAGAGAACAACAACGAAACTAGTGAAGGACGACATTCCACTGGGGCAAAAATGCTGAAACCGTAATTGCACGTATGCCAATTGACGACGTGTCGCCCAGAATAAAGTTGTTAGTTTAGGCCCCTGGCAGGCCGAGGAAGGCTTGGCCGCCGCACCACCTCCGCATATGTGTAGTCGGAGCTGGCCTTTTCGGTCATTGCTTCATGCTTTTCACATGAAGACAATAGATTTGGTGTGGGCAGAATAAACTCGGGCAATGTGTCTTTTCTGTGCGGGCCCAAATGTTCTGCGGTCGTTGCGTAATGGAGAAAGTTCATCTGGTTTTCGGTCAGTTGGACGACTCGTGGTTGGCTAGTTGGTTTATGTCCGTCCAAGAGATGAAGGAGGAGGAATACAATCGATTTTTTTCTTACGGATCCTTGTGTACATGCGACAGCAATTTAGGTATCGTAATGCGATGTCATCGACATCGACTTTGCCTACATTTGGGTTGTCGTACCCGAAGATCGACTTGATATTAGGTGTTGTCAATGGATGGGGCAGATAGGGCGGTGGCATTTTTATTGCCAGAATGCCACATCAGTGTGAATGGCATAAATAACCGATGACAAACGCCGCACAAACTTCATATGAACATCGTATCGCACTTGTACATGTGTGGTGGTACGATGACATCCGTCAGTTGGTCCGCCCGCCAACTCTGAGAGGTACTCCTCCCGAAATTGTTCGGGGAGTCCTTAAGACCAGCGTTCCCACATGCATTATGAACACACACAGTCAGGCACATGTGAGAATGTAAAATTCAGTAGAGGAGCCCAAGTGCTCCCATGATGTCCCGATTTATTGCCGTAGGATTAGCAATTTATTGGGTTTAACTGATAGTTTACATTTATTTGATGAGTTTTCGACTCAAGGAGCATATTGATCAACCCTTATGGATGGAGAATTCGATACCGTTAGAGGAAGCTAGTTTTGCATGAAGTGGCTGCGATTTTGTGAGAGTTTTAGGGCTTCAAAGGGACTGGATGGATTTTTTTCACAATTACAAAAAAATGATAGTAGCTTTAGTATGTCCTCTATTTTAGTAACTGGATAGATTTCTTAGCTTTGAAAGATTTATTAGGTAAGTTAGGGTGTGTTTAAAAATGTAGACGTTGTTCATAAATGTTGGTATTCATTTTGGTTTGTAACAGAGCTCTAAAGAAGGATCTTTTTGAATGTTTGTGAGATGCAACCTGGATTTTTACAAAGCCGCAAGAAGCGTATTTTTGTATATTTTTAGGAAAATAACCATAACATCTTAGCAGAAGTCACATGGAAAAATTGCATTCAGAAAGTAGTAGCTTCGTTAGAAATTTTTTTTTATGCAGGAGATGGTATACTACTCTGTTGACTGTCAAATGTATATATATATAAAGCAAACAAGGGCGCTATTCCGAAAGTGAATGAATCTTGACAAATTGTGGAAGGAGTTATTAGATATGGACAAACAATGTCCTTGCCCCACAATTACGGATATGGTTGAACGAAAACATTCATCTATTGTAGTTAAAGACAAGACGTTAGGAAAGACATTATTTTATTTTTTTGTCTTTTGATAAAATTTTAAACATTGACTTTTCTAGTTTTCTCTATATATACCAATTATTGTATTTCCGCTATCATATTATGGCAATGATCATACAAATGGTGTACCATAATATGTCATGGAAGAGCTATTCTCTAAAAGCATTTCTGACACGACAAAAAATTTAACGTTCCTTTATAGTGTATATCACATATGAGTGTATAGTTCTTACATAGTTCTTAGCCTGTTGTGCTTAGTGAAATATTAAGGTTGCTTTTGACACTCTTTAATAGGACTACTAATCCACTAATCGGGATATTGGATTATTAGACCACATTGAAAACTTAATCGACTGCAATACCAGTTTTATTTTTATTTAAAGGTGTTAGCTATTAGGAATGCATTTCTGGTATTCTACCTTCATAGTTTAGTTTACAGTCCAGTAAGCCCGGTTTATAGGCAACTGCCTCCAGTTCGACACTTCATGTAGATTGAAATCGGTTCCACTTGTAAGCGCCAAAAACTTCAGATCTTCTTCTACTGGGCTTACTATTTAGCAGCGAATCGAAGACTGGAGTCTACACATTCCCTATATATTATCTAGCCAAATTAATGTATGGAGTGTACTTAATACGAAGTTATTTGACATGGACATGGTACTTATCTATAGTTGAATCTTCATCTCTATAGGCCTTGAATGAAAACCGTACCGAATTTTTTCCAAATAAATGTTCGCTTGACATAGTTCTGCACGGTATAGAAAGACTGGGATGATCAGACTGTCATATCAGATTTTTTAAGTAATTCGAGTAAGGGCTTTATTATTAAATTTGCGTTATTAGCAAACGAAACAGCAGCTAGAGTCATTTTTCTGTTGATATCTGACGAGGTGTCGTCAAAATGAATATCCTGGCAGCTTGGTAGCCTTGTAACATTTTACAGGTTTGGTTCTTCTATATTCGTAGCATCGACTAAAACTAAGACAGTTCATTCCGACAGGATTGATGACTATATGATCACTTTTTTGCGACGATTGCTGATTTTTAAATTTAACAGAATTTAGTGAATTTCAGAGTTCGTTTTAAAAAGCAAAGCAAGTGTGCACAGATATTTTTGTGAGCGGTTCAGTTTAAAGGTTATCACCAGGGAGATTCCAGTCCACAATATTTAGTTCAGGCGTTTTTCTGGCTTTTAGAGAGCAAAGGCAATGCAGACTTTATAATTTTAAAATCAAGCACAACATTTATACAAATCACACCATAGCCCGATGTCAAAACTAAAATAAGTTAACTTTTCTGGTGACAGCCAATGACAACATTAAGCGCTTTTCGATTGAATTGAATTTTGAATTGAATTTCAAAAATCGAACAAACTATTTAAGTAACATTTGCAAATTGCAAAATTTTGAGAAATAAAGTCGAGTTTTAAAATTCTACCTTGTTTTCGAGCTTTATCCAAAAAGAAATGCCCCTACTCAGTGGCGCGATGGTTAGTGCGATGAACTGCCGCGCAGAAGGTCTGGGTTCGATTCCCAGCCGTAGCAACACCTAAATGATTTTTCACTGGCCCTCCTCTCGTGATGATCTGACAAAACGTCCGAGTAGTATCAATTGTCAAGAATAGCTTATCTCAACTTAGCCGTTCGGAGTCGGCATAAAACAGGAGGTCCCGCCATCGTGCAAGAAGTACACACGCACACATGAATGGTTGTGAGAAAGCTAGGCCCTGGGTACTAACGAGCCTGTTGCGCCAAAAATTTGTATTTTTTTTTAAATGCCCCTACTGCGAACCTTCACTGCGAGGTTCAAATACCTAGCGTGCAAATATTTTACTTTTTCTCGTTTTCAGTTTCGTTAAAATATTTTTGCTTTTAGTTAACCGATTATCCTTTTTTCGGATGATGTTTATTGCGAAGTTAAAATAAAGCTAGAAATGTAGAAAAATTAAAGTTAATGATAAGGGATGGAAGGATCACTTATGGAAGGATCACATTATCATACAAAACAGATATAACAGATATAATTTACTAATACGGCTATTATTTTAGTTTTTCAGCTCTTTCATATCAATCTTCGAAATGGGAATTTCCTTTGTCAAATGTGTATGCTTGACAGTTTTAATATTTGTCAACACAAAGGTTCTCCAATGTACTCAAAAACATAATAAACGTCAAAAAATGGATGACACAAACTTTCAATGTCAAAGTTCAACTTAAATACCAAAACTAAGTGTAGCGACAAAAATACTACCCTACCTCAACATCGTGTCCTTGTGCTAACTTTAGATCTATGCTCGCTCATCTGTGAGATATTTTTGGGCCAATTGCCTACTTTTACTATTTCTAAACGTCACACTGAGGAGTAGGAAACCCAACCCCCAAAACCCACTTTCGAAACAATTGTCTGCCTTTACGATTATTTGTCTCCGTAATCTACTCCCCAAGCCTACCATATATACTCGTCCAACTATACAAAGGTCACAAGTGAAATAGAAAAAAGATGGATCTATCTACCCACACAATACACAGTGCTCTGCATCACACCAACACAATAAATGGATGGTCTAATTATTGATTTATATTTCATGAAACTACAAAAAGGATATTTCGGTCAATTTGATGTGTAGTTTCGTTTTGACATCGTACCAACCACACAACGATACCTCTCAGTCGATGGGTCTTTTGTTTGATTTAAACGTTTTCGAAATTGACATGATTTGTATGGTGTGTTTTTTGACATGGTTTTTATGTCGTGTCAAATACGTATGAGTAGTTCCTTGACAATTCAATGTAAGGGGGGAATTTAAGAAATTCTATGATTCCTTCGTATCGTTTTGAATTTGGACATGCATTCGTTAAAGATATTCATGAATAGGTCGCATTTTAGTGTTCAGAATCGGTACCAGGAACGAATACAAAAGTCTGGACGGAGAATAGGTAACTTATCCTTTTGTGAACTCTTGGTCCGGATCGATTTAACTTTTAAAAAGCGGCAACAGATCAGGAAAACAAAATTCTGTCGAATAAAGCTATAGACAGTGCGCATTTGATAAGGACTGAATAATGATTACGACTTTTGACCATTTTTCTATTGGATGAAGGCTTCGATGCAGAAATCTTAAGGTTCCCTCAACTAAAAAGTGTAAAAAGTAAGAGTCTGATGACAATAAAACATCCGACAACTCTATAAGAGAGCCAAGCAGTTGTCATTTTTGAAGCTGGTTACCAGCTCTTTCAAATAGCGAGTCACTGTTTGCAAGCATCATTCCCAGCAGCGGCTAAATGGATAAAAAGTGAATGATGAGTTCACGCAACTGTGGTTGAATAATTGATTGTGCAGGGCAAATGCAAAAAAATATAATTTTTGAGCTGTATGTGCATGTAGAGCAAAAAGCCAAAACACTTAGACAATATTGGATAATAAGCAAAAGAACACGAATTTTTTTTTAACCTTTCTAAGGCGAGGTGAACCTATAAAGCTCTAGGAGCGCCCTGACATGTTGATTTCAGAAGTTTATTGACTTTTTACTTGAATTATTGTAGATAACAAGGATATTTAATATCAAGTCGAGGGCTCCCTTTCTATTCAAAGGATGATCGTTGTTTGCTAGATCGTTTGTATATGAACTGTCTTGTAACAGGGTGCCAGAGATTAAAGAGTATGTATTGTTTGTATGTTCGCTAAATAAGGGACAATAGTAGAACTATTGATGACGATAATCATCTATTCAAAATTATCACTTCGCCAATAATCTGAATCGTATTTGAGACCTTTTATTTGTTGACGAAGAGTTCGTTTTTAAAATTGATGTACCTGCTTCTCCCATCTTTGATTTTTCCATACACAACAGTGCAATTACTGTTGAATTTTCAGCCCTTGAATATCAAAAACCTACTTCTGCAAATCAGGTGTATAATGATTATGTTACTGCTGATTTTGATTCAATGAACAACTACTTACGTACTCTTTCTTGGGATATTGTTTTACGGCCTAGTTATATTGATGTGATGTACAATTCTTTTTTTTTCTGTTCTTAAAAACTTAATTGATCTTTTTGTTCCTAAAAAACATGTTAAACGCAACTCAAATCCACCGTGGTTTAACAAGAGATAAACAAATCTTAAAAATATAAAGAATAATGCCTATAAACGCTAAGGCAAGATAAAGGTTATCTTGAGCTAAAATCATTGCACATTCGTTGTGAAAAAGAATTTAGTATATTAAATAAGTTTCTATACCAGTCGTTCATAATTTCTGCAGAAACTACGCTTAAGTCTAATAGCAAGTATTTTTAGAAGATTATTAACTCTATGAGGAATACAAATGGCCTCCCAAATCATATGCACTACCTGGATTCGTCATCTGATGACACATATACTTTGTGCAACTATTTTGCAGCCTTTTTCAAATTTGTGTATTCTTCTGTTGATACTAATCCCTTCAGTCTGTCTTACATCCCAGCGGTTTTAGACAGTGGCGACTTAAACATTGATACGTCTGATGCTCTTTTTAGTTTAACAGATAGTAATAGTGAGGGGCCTGATGGGCTTGCGCCCATTCTCCTAAAAAAGTGTGCGAAAGAGCTTTCCGTACCGCTTTGTTCAATATTTGAAAAGTCAATCGCCTCCGGAATATTTTTAGATGTATGAAAACTTTATTTATAAGTCAGGCCCGAAGCAAAATGTCTGCAATCATAGGCCTATTTGTAAAATATTTTCAATTCCTTAGTTTTTTGAAATTATTATTTGCAACAAAAAATCATCGTTCACCCGGAATGTTGTATCGGAATACCAACATGGTTTCGTGTCAGGGAGATCTACATCTACTAATCTGGCTCTCTTTTGCAAGACTTTTCTGATCTGTATACCATAAAGTCACTTTATGTATCCCTAGTCAGACCTCACCTGGAATACTGCATTCCAAACGTATTGAAAAGGTACAAAGACACCAGGTTAGTCATTTATAAACTAAACTGGCGCATAGACATGCGACTATATGAAACAAGATGTCTTTTCATTAATCTTAATTCGCTTTCTTGTCGTCGAAAATATTTTTTTGTAATGTTTATAAGAGAATTAGTTCATAATAAAATTCAATGTTCTGAATTACTGAGCAAAATCGATTTCCCTTTGCGTTCACATTTTCTTCGCAGCTATTTTCATTTTCACGAAGATCGCCATTTAACAAAATTATCTCGTAACGTGTCTATTGCTCGTTGCATCAAAGAAACTAATGCAGTTTTTAGATTTATTCTCGAATTTTAGCAGAATTAGTTTAAAACATATGAGAAGGCTACAATCCGCTGTGCGGATCGTTGAATACCCTATCCCATCCTATCTGTAAAACTAAAATCCCCAAAAAGTGGAGAAAATGACATGGCGACAACAAATTCTTCAGACTGTTTATTAAACACTCTTACGGTTCTACAAAAGACAAGATTTTCTCCGGCATAATGTTATGGGGTAGTGTATAAAAATGGTTTTGATATAAAAACGCCCCCAAAAAGTGGGCATGGGTTAAAATGGTATATTGACAAAATGTTCATATTAATATTATTAATGATAGTACATCAATAATTTTTTTTGAAAAATTTAAAATTTGACCGAAAACGGTTTTTTATTGAAACCGCCCCCAAAAAGTGGGCGTGGCAAAATACTTTATATAGACGTAATATAGCTATTAAGATTTCTAAATATGTTGTTCAGAAACTTTTTTAAAATTCCTTACGGTTTGGCCAAAAACTGAGTTTTTCTTAAAAGGGGTATATGTAGCTAAATTATTTCTCTTTGTTACAAACTAAGTATCAAACCTAATATAACCCTATGGGATAGGGTATAAAAACAAACTCCTTCTTATCTTGAGGTAAAATTAGATGTAATATTATATTTTAATATACTCCTTAATTTAATTAAATTGCCTTTTTTTTTCTATTTATTTTTTTCCCTCATTTCTGTATAATTCGTCTATAAGAGAATTTTTAATTCTGTTGATGAAAATAAAATAAAATAAAACACTAAGGCTGTCATAGTCTAAATCGGGAATCCCCACGAATTTGTGGAGTAGCTGCTGACAACAAGGGCATGCAGAGGGTTACAATTCTGTGGGAATCCTACTATTTACTTTTTACTCAACAGGACCTTTACATTTTTAATACTTGAAGTGGTCGTGCCTAGACCCAGTCTATTGGTCTATTTTGTTGATAGTAGATATATGTTTGGCTGTTGAATCAATTGAATCAGAATCGCGCAGCTGTGACATCTCGTTTAAAACGACTTTGGATCTTCGAGTCTATGTTGCTGTACATGTTTTTGCTTTAGCCTTTGTATCCAGCATTTTTCGCTCAAAACGAGCAAGGATTTCTTCATTCTTTTTTTATATTCTCAATATCTTCTGGCCTGCTGTAAAAGGGTTATAAAGGACTAAGTTCCCTTAATAGCCCGAAGAAATAACGGTTGAGAATATTGATTCTTCGTTTGTTTTCTGAGTCCTTGTCAGAGTTAATAGCAGAGTCGAGGTAGACGTAGTACTTTACTAACTCATATTCTCAAATTCGTCGATATTTTATGTCTTTTCTTGTTGACAGTATAAACTTGGTCTTAACCTCATTTACTTGTTAGTCAATTTTTGACGCTTCTTTCTCTAAAATATCAAACGTGTTGTTTTTTTTTGTTTGCCCACAACTGCATTTTGTGTAAAGTAATCGTATTTTTTCAACATCAACTTTTTGTTTGCATATTGTTAAACTCCAAACCTAAGCTTGAAACCATTTGAACATTTGAACAGGATTAAGGAATCATACGTCTCTCTCGAAATTCCAGTTTAAAGTATCCACCTCGATCTAGCCTATCTGTATACGGACTAAAATATACACTCTGCAGTTGTTTGGTCTACAAAACTATAATATTGGCACATGCGAAACTATATGCCCGAAACCAAACATATTAAATGCTTTCTCAGGACAAATTGATATCTTGCACTTTTGCAGAAGAGTGTGCTGTGAATATAGGATAAGGTGTCATTGGTGTGATTTGCACCAAGGGCAGTACAAGCCACTAGAGGTGTTCTGAGGTCCACTAAGGCAACATGTTAGAAATCAAAGGCCATTTAAATGTGAACTACTTTGATGTAATAAAAGAGCTCGTGAGTGGTGTTTATAAAAGAGTGCTCCCAAGGCTGCAAGCAGAAAGAAAAAAAACAGAAAATAACACCATTCATAATGCACCTTGTTCAATTATAAATAACGTTGCTGCCTCCTCCGTTCAAGATTTCCAGCATTTACAAAAAAAAAATGCAAAATAACATGTGGTGCACGTTAAAAAAAAAAAACCTAACTACACCTCTCTACAATAGCGTCGTGCACTTTGTTCCACTTAATTGCATTTGATCTTTCTAACAAGACTTCAATAAAACGGCGTTCAAGCAACTCGCTGTGTCAACATTTAAATACCAAATCAATGATCATCATCTGCTTACCATCGCGTGACCTTACCTCATCCAACATTGCCGCTAGCCACTTTTATATGTAAATGCCATCTGACATTTAAAAACCGCTTAACTCTAAGCTCATTTAACTTTTATAACCCTAAGCTGATGTAACAAAACAGTCTCGCTAATTAAATTTTTCTCTTGCTTATTTTTTTCAGATCCACATTCCACTGCCATCTGGAAGGAAAAAGAAAACTACATCGGAACAGGTAATGAATTCACTTCTTTCAGTAAGTATCTGGAACCCCTCGGATACCGATAAAATATGCAAGCCAAGGGGGTTCAATGTTCTAAAATGTAAATTCCTTACAACCGCGCACGAGACACTTGAAAGCGTACTCTTTTTACACTTTCTGCAAAATGGAAATGTCCGCCTCCAGAATATGTAGGACGCACCACAATACTCTACTCATCCAACAAACCGGTAGGTCAGTCAGTCAGCCAGCCAAGTCAAGCTGGCAAAGGTTCAAAAACACGTCCATCACATCCAGAGAACTCAATACTTCGACAAGTGAGCGATTGAAAGCATACGAGCCAAGTAGTCGGTAAAACTTTCTCCGGCGCATCAGGCTGGGGGAGGGGAATTTACATATATCCATAGCATAAAGCACCGACGCGCAAGCTCCAATGCCTACCTCCTAACTGTTCAATTTTAAGACGAATACCCAATCTCACATGGGGATATTAAATATGCACATTCTATATACAAACACCGGTACTATGGATTCCCGGTCTAAGCGATTATTAACGAAGACGAAGTGGTGTTTGATGGCATGAGCCAGAAACCCTGGTGGATCACCCATTTACATTCAAATGAGAGCCATAAAAGAAATGGACTGAGACGAGTCTGGTGGCGAAGATCGAGATACTCATTTGTATCTGTGTACTAGTGTACCGCGATTTAGCTCCCTGTACACATTTTAGTGACCGTGTTCCGTTAGACCTGGCGCTGCAGGAGAAGAAGAAAAATGACTCCTCACACAGCTCCATCTCCAGGTATTTTCTGCTGCACATTTTTACGAGTTTTCATTTCTACGCTCGTCCGTCGTCCACATACTCGTAATAGCTGTTGATTTTGTTGTTGCTGTAGCGTTGAAAGATCTGAAATGTGAATCTCTCGCGAGATTAAAAGCAGGAGATTTCAGATTTGTATGGCACTATGGTACTGGTACTGGTACCCATCTACTCAATTCTCTCGCATTGTTTCGTGCCAGATTAAGATTATGTATTTTTACTTCAAAATTCTGGAGAGCAAACGCAACGACGAAGACCAAGAAGAAGAAGATGATGAAAGAAGTTATTCTTCTAAGACGTGCACGTAATGTCATGGCTATATAGCTATTGCCATGTGAAATTAGAGGTAGCACAGCAGTTAGATATTGCAGTTTTGCAATTGCAACTGTAGTTGGGTTTTAATTTGTTGATGGCTTTCATCGGCAAGGACAGTGTTCATTAATATTAGCGGGTCTTTCCTTATCGTGGTCGGTGTGTTCCTTTTCTGACGTGACGTCCAAAAATATCTTGATTTACAATTTTTGTGCGGAAGACGTTGCGGATAGCGTCGTTTGAGTAATGTAATGTTGTCTGACATTAAATTTGATTAGGTATACGAAATGGGGACATTAATTCGAGGTTGTGTTAAAGCGTAATACATTGGGATAACATAAAGGACTCTCGAGACCCTTCTTAAGGGATTATAAATATCTTTCTAGTGTTCCAATACTTTTTTAGGATTTAAGCACACCCCGATTTTGGAAGCGCACCTATACTGCTGCCATATACCAAACACCGAAATGGTGATTTAAATTTTCCTTCTTATGCACATACCGGAATGCATTGTAGTCTTCAAGACAATCTTCTACTTTGTGTATGAATGGACACTTAGTTTTCCATCATTTGGTCGGATATATGTCCACATTAGGCTGGATTCTTTACAAAATGAAATTCATAAGAAACAATCAAAATTAAAAGATATCAGAAGGCTATAATCTGCTCTGTTAATCTTCTTATAACCTATATTTTCCAAACTTCAATCGGGGCTTAACTTTTTTTTAAGACGGTATGTCTTAAGAAGAGTCGACACAACGAAAGGGACAATGCCGAATAGTCCTATGTCACATTTTTCAGTGAAACAAAAGTAAGGTGTTATTAGTTTTTAACTAGGGAACTCTTACTTATTCATCTAATGTAGCAAAGAATCTAGTTAATCTAGTCTTTGGCCAATTGGAGAGACTGTAGCTCCACATAGATAGTTGTAAGTTTGTATAAACTACGACAGAATCTCTATTGTGTGGGTAGTATGAACTGGAGATCAGACTTTTGTCTCTAGATATCACCCTTGCAACTTGTCCTCAAAACACCTTAATTAGGAAATGTGAATTCTATTCAATTGAGCCTCATCGTATAGAACGTTGTTGCAATAGTACTTCACGTACCCGGATTCTGGAGTTCGGTGCAATCCTATACAGGATCGTAGATTCCGTCTCTTAAATACTCATATATTTTCCATGTATGATAGAGCTAAACGGGACAGTCGTAATCGATTATTAGCGTTATAAGGACATATGTGATATATTTCTCATCATTCACATTTTCGCGATGACTGATGTGTTCATCATCACTGCTTGTGTCAATATTGATAGGGACTTTTCCATTGACATAATAGATCTGGAATAGATAAGAGAAGATCGAATTAAACTATACTGATTCTAATCCAAAACCTGCTACACTTCAAGAGCCCATTCCAGTCACGATTGATCTATTATCAGAACAAATAACTAAAGTACCTTGGTGCCCGTGAAATAAAAAAAAATACCAGCAAAGAAACCTGCACATAGATTTGCCCAGGGTAACTTCTGAAACGATTATCGTTGACAATATTGTAAGAGGTACGAAGCATGTACAAAATACACAGTACGTAGCCAGAAAGTCTCCTTAACTACTAGTCTCCAACTACGAGTGTCAAAACCGTTTAAATGTGATAGATTCCGAATAGATTTTAGCGAATAGTAGCTTATGACTACAAAAAATATTTATAACTACAAATTGCCAATGCATGTACCTGTTTGTTTTCAAAAACATAAAACTTTACGGTTATAAAACGGCGACTGTACTAACTATTCAAAACTAAAACTTTCACTTGCTACTTAATCTAAGTCGGTCAATATTTTCAACGATGTGACGTTATAAATGCTTGAATTCCTCATCGAAAGTAAACCGTCGTGTCGGCGCAGATAACATATACAGAACAGCGACACATAAAAGCATTCAACGATCACTGTTCTTTTTGAAAATATTCACAAAATTGAGGCTTCATTCGGTGAATTATGTAAATAAAACAACGCACAGATAAAAATTCATGAGTTTTAATATTCTTTATTCAAATGAAATCGTATCGTTTTTAAAGTAATTTCAGGAATAATCTTTTGATATGAATAGTTTAACGTGGTATAGCGTTAGTTGAGTTTTAATGAATTATAACATTATAACATATAACATAGAAAATAGAGGTCAGATAAAAGAGAAGAATAGATTTTCCCTTTTTGGATAATTTTCAAAGGAATCGTCGTAAATGGATTAAAGCTAAAAGAATAAAACCACTTTCTATTAATCCTATGATCATTAATCTGAATTAGTTGTTGACTTAGGTCATTATTTTTTTTATTTATCATGTATAGGTGTGTAGGAAAGTATTGTGATGGTGCGAAAATTCAAAGTTGAGATTTTAAAGACTTGTTTACTGATTTTAGGTACCACGAATCCAAAAGAAATAGTTTTTTTTAAATGTATGCCGGCCGCCTGAAGTTTGGATTTATTAAAATGGAGTCTGTGGTCGGAAACCCAAAATACTTGGTAAATTTAATTGAAATTTAGAGCATTTTTGATGGTTCTACAGATGGCTTTTTGAAACTAGCACCATAATGGACATTATCTATAATGATGTTCTTAAAACGCGATCACGTCGATAACGGCTCAAATAAATAACTTAGTTTTTTCATTCAAAAATTTACATAATGGTCCTTTTGAAAAGTACTTATTTCTCGGTAATGCAGTTCTGTCTTAATATATAAAAGTTTGCTGCACGTTTTTTTAAATATTGATTTTCTCGAAAACAACTAACTATTTTGATTAAAGTAATAGTGCAGATGTGATTTAAATTCAGCTATCTTTCTTCCCAAAAATTATTATAACATTATATAAATAACTAGCTGACCCATGATCGCCTTATATTATTACGATGATAGTGGAACATAAAAAAGTGGTTTTGGAATTTCGTCGGTCTGTCCGTAATGGTCTCTTCAGCCTAAACTGCTAGAACGATTTTCTTCAAACTTCATGTCCTGAATTTTTTGGTCATAATTCTAGGCCATTTTTTACTTTTCAATTTTCAGTTTGGCCGATAACGAAAAAAACATTATTATTATACACCGATTCCTTCAACTTCAAATTCTGGAATTAACGTTCGCCATTATTTATATCATTTTTAGCATCAATAATCAAAATGAATGTATTGTGTAAGCATATTGGAGAAATTATGAAAATCGTCAAATTCTCTCATACTTGGCTTTTGATCTACGTCCAACTCGATATGAAAGATACAGTTGAGTACGACCCAGTCGTGCACCCACCTCTCGTTTTTAATGCAAACAATAATTTTGCTCATGTTTTGAACTGTTAATCCCCATTTAGACGATCGGTTCAGTTTCAGTTGAGCATTCAGTTGAGCTGAAAACTGATGGGAATTCCATGAGTTTCAGTCGTAGGTTAGTTTAAGTTAAACGCTTCATCATTTACATTTACACAGCTCAACTGAAAGCTCAACTGAAGCTGAACTGATCATCTAGATGGGGCTTAGTGTGCAAAATTTCATTACATTTAGGCTAAAACGGATTTTAATAAAAGGCAATAACCTTGTGTTAAATACCAATTTTTATTATTTATTGATTATTAATTTTATTAATTTCAATAATATATGTTTTATGTTAAAACTTTTCTCTAAGATAACGTACAGAGATAATATGTATACCAATGGATTTTTTAATAAGTTTTACATAAATATGTAAATTAAACTTAGTTCTGTTTGGTACGAATTAAGAAAAGTTGAGGTAAAGCCCCGAAAATGGCCGAAAAATGTGAAAACATCAAATTTAATACCTACTTCTTTGGTCTATTTGAAAGGTTTTCGTTTAAAGAAATTTAATATTTGGTATAGAAAAAAATAGAAGAATTCTGAATCTATAGAAGAAAACTTCCCTCAAATCCGTTGGGTAGCAGATACATATACACATCGAATCGGATCTGCCTTTTATATAAGAAGTGAAGTAATTAAATGATTTCTCGCAAACAAAGTTTTTTTTGTAAATAAATGCCTTCAACTCAGAAAGAACTGAATGGATTTTTATAATACTTTGTAATTGGGCATAATTTGAGCTTTTTATCTATCTATCTATCTATCTATCTATCGGATGCTCAGCTGTTAGTTAAAAGAGCAAATATCAGTTCTTTTTAAAATTGGATATTTCTCATGATCAGACCGAGCGATTCTGCAATAAAGATTATTAAGGCCTATTTGGTACTGTATTTCGGATTTCAGTTTAAAATTAAATTTCTCATCAATAGTATATAGTCGTCAACATTTTTGATCCTATACCCTATAGGGGTGTACATATTAGTTTTGACATTAAGTTTGTAACATAGAGAAATAATCAAGCAATACCCCAAAGTATATGGATCGATTCAGAATCGCTAGCTGAGTCGATCGAGCCATGTTTGTCTGTCCGTCCGTCCGTCTGTCACCGATTTTTGGGCCTTAAATTTTGAGCTAGATTGTTGAAATTTGGTATATAGACTCTCTGGCCGACGAAGCAGAACAAGTGTAAAAATGTTTGAAATCGAACCATAATTAATGATATTGATAAACTGTCTAATCAATATGTTGTGACAACGTCATTTTCAATATTTATCGCCGTAAAGCCAACATTTTGCGGATATTATTTTAAGGATGGGATGGGATAGGGTATTAAACGATCCGCACAGTAGATTGTAGCCTTCTCATATGTTTATTATTTCATTTTATAGCTTGTTAAATAATTTTAAATAACTCAATTTTCTTTAGAATCAGTATTTATAAATATAGTTTTAATGGCAATAGGCTAAATTGGCAATAAAGCGAAAGTAAATTTGTTCAAAATGTATGTCAAATAAAAAAAAACTCTAAACTTCTGGTGAAGTTCCGCAATGGCTTCTCACATTATGCTTAAAGTGTTAACATTTTTTTATGTTTGAAAACAAATTCGAATGTAAGTATTTTGTATAAATGTCCCTTTCTCAAAACTTGCTTATATAAACCAAAACTATTTCACGATTTTACACCAAACACTGACCAGGTTTCGTTCGAAAATTTGTAACATCCGGACGGACTATTACCTACTATTAAATTTACAAAATGTAAAACACAATGTGTAGAATGTATGGAAATCTCAAAGAACATGTGTGCCAATCGGTTACGAGACGGTTACTTCGTAAGCTTCAAGATTAAAATGTTGCGAATGTTTAAGGGAAAAATCCGTTTTGTTTGAATGTGAAAATCGTATTAAATATTAAGTTTTGAATTTTGAAAAAACAGAACAGAAAATTAGCAAAACTGAATTTTGACCTACACTACCTGATAATCTTTTCCGAATATGTTTTCTTTCTGAATATACAGTGTACACGGTCAAATTAAGTAATTAGCTTTTTCATTGCAATACATGTCATACCTGTTGTGACCATGCGATTAAACGACCCCATCCTAGGGCTATGTGAAATTACTAAAAATTGACCACTTACACAAGTTAAATTGCAACAATATCGCTATTAATATTTTTTGCAAAATGCCCATTTTCAGTGTCGGCTTTAAGGTATGGATTACCGAAATTGCGATACTGGCCGACGACGGTTAGCGCAACACCATAACTTATGAAGTAAAAGTATTTTAATTGCAAATATTCTGCTAACTAGGCAAATCACCGCTACCTTGGAATTAATCACTACATCCATGTAGTACGTCTACCTACTGCCCCAGCTAAGTACGGACGCAATCAAGCTCTCAATTTCACGTGAACTTGCGGTTTTCATAATCGCTGCTGATTGCCCACATTTACAAATGCGAACGGACAACACACCAACATGTCTGACACCTAGAACCAAGTGCTTATACAAGACAATAAATATCATTTCCCTCGCCCTACCTACATAAACCACAAAAAGTGCCCTTCTGCATTTTTGCATTAATTGAAATATCTCCCTTCAGTTCAATTATGCTGTGTTTTTATTCATTTGTAGATCATTTTCTAATTAATTTCATTCAGACAGACTTTTTTATTGTTTAAAAGTCATTAATGAAATAAATACCACGCCACTATAGTCGTTGGAAAAATATTTTTTTTTTTAAATTAATATGATTAAGTGTTCATTTTATTATTTTTAGCACTTGTTCTGCATTTAATTTGCTATAATCCCTAGGACTATGTGCTTCTATACGCAGATAAAAGTGCGCATTATGTGCACTTTTTAAGAGCTCTAGAGTTTTAATGAAAACAAACAAAAACCAATTCTTTGACCAATTCCAGATTGGGGCATTGAAAAAAATGATTTAATGGTTAAACCATTTTTACAGTTTTTTTTTGTTGATTCATTTGATTTTTTACACCGGTGGCTTGTATGCATGGAATTGGATTCGAGATCGGCTTTTGTGTTGCTGTCCCACTTGTCGATTTATATTGGAAAACCACGTTTGAAACGAGTTTTTGTTTTTTGTCGGTTTCAACGACAAGGTATGTCATATGTTGAAACATTTTGATTGGATATTTATACAATTGAGCGCAATTTCTAAATTAGATTCGTAGCAGTGAATGGTGAATTCATTGTATAGATATGGATAAAAAAAAAAAGTTTGGAAGTTACTACTACTGAGTCGGGTTACGCTAGGTGAGAGGTAGCATTTGTATATAGTCCTATATACTCATGGGAATTGTCCTATGTAGAGATTGGTTATGAAAGGCGATATTGCACTTTTATCGTGTTGAACAAATTAAGTTAATCGTTAAGCAAAATCGTTTTTAACAATTCCACTTGGGCCTTAACAGAGCCCTATTTGATAAAGCACCTGACAGGTGCGACAGGTTTAAAATGTAAAATCACAGCTTAAAAATTGTCAAATTACTGTCCTATAAATAATTTGACAATTTTGTATTATTGTCTGAAAATTTGTGACATTTGTCAAGTTTTTAGATCATAAAATATTGTCATAAGACAAAAATAATAAATTTGTAATGACAATTGTTTTACGGGACAGGACAAAATATATAATTTACATATTACTAATAATTGTAACAAGCGATTTAATTTCTGTCTAGAATTTAAAGTGAATTAACAAGTGCGATCAAAAATAATAATCAAATGTTCTACATCATTTGAAATTAAATTCAAATTCGCGAAGTTCGTTCTACAGTTTTTGAAAGTCGGGAAAGTATCAACGGAAAATATTTTTAATAAATTTGGTGGACACTTAGAGCATCCCACAAAAAGAAATTGATGCTAAAACCCAAATTCTGTATGCATGGAAATGAAGCTCAGTTCCATGTATATTTACAAGGTTTGTCAAAAACCTCCATTCAGCGTTGCCTCCGAATTTTATCCAATCTGAAGGTAGAACACTTCATGGGGGAAGAAATTCGCTGGGCTGTTGATAGAAATGTTATCATTCAATTAATGCCATGATTGGAGTTTCTTTAACGTTTTTTGCTCGCTAGCATGGATCCGTTCACGATGCCAGAATTTTAAGAAATTGTTCTTTAGACAATGGGATAACGGATAGGGGCCATTTTCATGTTTTAATGTCTCCATAGCCCGTCAACGCAAACGGACCGAAGATTTTTCGAAGAGTTTTCCTCTTAAATCGACCAAGGATTTCTTCATCCACTTTTGATACGGTCCATGCTTTAGCGCCGTAGAGCAGGACTGTCTTATATAGGATCTCCTTAGTAGTTCGAGTAAGTGCTTTACTACTGAATTGCCTCCTTAGATCGAAGAAACAGCGGTTGGGAATAGTAATTCTTCGTTTAATAGCAAATAGCAAAGCTGAGGTAGACAATGTCCCGAACTACCTCAAAGTTATATCTGTCAATGGAGACGTTCTCGATGTTGTGTGTCCTTTCGTGTTGAACACATTTTTGTCGCTTCTCGATACTAGCAAACGTGGCTATGACATCATGTTGAGTCCTGCTAATTATGACAGTATAATCGGCGTATGCTATGCACCTTATGTATGCACCGATTTATGAAGATTGTGCCTCTGGTGCTGGATCTGGAGTCTGGAGTTTTGCACAATCGTTTCAAGAATCCAGTATTACGGTGTGACCTTAATGGAGGCGCGAGAATTCTCCATCATAGTTCTGGTCAGATAGAAGACAGAGAGGTACACCAAAACTTAACCCGATATTTGATAGTTGGAGAACAATCTCCATCGCCGTTTAACAGCCTGAAGATATGATTCATCCATATACTTTCAGCATCGACTATGACTCAATAAAGATGATTTCCTATTTATTTCGACAGTATTCTGTTAGGACTTTATATCCCTGTCATGGACGTTGGGGGCTGCATCTGCAATTGTAGTCCTTTGACATATAATATTCTCACAATTACTTTGGCGTATGGGATATTCACATATTCCGCTTGCCGCAACAAGGAAATTCCAACCGTCACTAATTATAACTAATAATGACTCTATGATAATGCATTTATTTAATGTTTTAGCTACGGGCTCAGTGCCGGGATGGTTAGTGCGAAGAACTGCCGCGTAGAAGGTCACCTAACGTAGCAACAAATGAATGATTTTTCCCTGACCGTAGTATTAATTGTCAAGAATAGCTTATCTCAACATAGCAGTTTGAGTCAGCATAAAAAAGGAGGTCCCGCCAATCTACAAGAAGTACACACACACACATGAATGGTTGTGAGAAAACTAGGCCCTGGATACTAACGAGCCTGTTGGGCCAAAAAATTGTTTTTGTAGCAACGATAGGACTACTGACAAAATATAACAACATACGTTCCGGGAAGTATGTCTTTGGTCCTATTTCCCCATCTACTAGTGCTTTTGCATTTGTTTAATTATTATTACTAAATTCTTTCATTTTTTCAAACACTTTGTTATTTCAACTTCCGATGGTCAGTTCGAGTTAACTTCGACTAGATAACATTGCGCAGATATTAATCTAGTAGTAATTTAGATTTTTCGCTTTCTGTTAGATTTTTATGCTGTAAGAGGTGCTCCTTGTAATGTTCCTTATGCGAATTAAGCCCCAGAACTCCATACCTTTTCTAACGATCATATTCGAATTTATGTCTGTTCCATCCTCTTTATTTGCTTGATAAAGCTATTCAACAAAAGGAGAGATAGCCTACTTATATCATCCTTATAGTCGAAAAGATATCATTGGCCTAATGATTTGTTGAAGTTTTTCTCAGTGCTCAACCTGTTGCGAAAGCCTGACAAAGTGACAAACTTCCAAGGGTAACACTGTCATGAAAAGCAGGGGTCCTCTTCTTTGTGACAAAAATAATGAGTTTGCATACAAATAAATGGAAAAGCTAGGTTTAAGGCCCTGTAAGGGCCGTAAATGCCAGATATTTCAGATGTTTTTATTTAACAGAAATTATAGTATGCGCGACTCTAAAAAAGCTTGCATAAGCACTGCATTATGTAAGTTTTTTTCAAGCTTTTTCAAAGATGTTCCTATATTAATTCTAAGGAATAAGGATGGAACTCAAAAATGTATCTTTTTATTGAATATGATTATTACCTATAAATTGCAATTAATTCCAAATCATAAAGAGATTTAAAAGAGTTATTATTTCAGTCAATGTCTTCAATGCTGAAGCTAAAAATGTGATTCAGTGTACCTCTCTTCGTATCTATTAACTCCGTCTAAATGTAGATTGCACTAAAGTTCCCTTCTAGTATATGACCCACCTTCTTTGTGCTTTAATGAGCCAATTTAATTGCAACATGCTTCCGAACCACCCGCCACAAAGTTTCCCATCTAATGTCCATGTAAACATAATTATACACTCTTGCACTGCGAATGAAATGATAGCTCGCCTCGCCTACCTCACATTACTTCAGTCTCTCATTATTTGTCATCTCTCCTAGGGGAGATTACCTATACACGATTTTTCGCAGTAAAATCGAAAATTAAATTGAATTACAGGTCCAAAGGAGCGAAAGCATCCTTGTACAGTGGGATGGTGTGATATAGATACAAGTACCAAAAAAACATAAAATTGACAGTGTCACGTGTGTCCATGTGACCGACAAACTTATATTAAATTTCCAAAAATAAACTACATCTCGGGAGAAATGAAAAGCTCATCTTTGTGTTATGTAACACAGATTTTCTTAACTCCTGCTGCAGTCAGATAAATGTCAGAGGAATAAATGCCTCTTGGCTCAGCCACCAGGGATGTTATGTGCCTTGCAGCCGGTGATTATGCTAGTACAGTAGATATAAAAGCGACGCTACTGGATGAGTAAAAGTGTTGCGATTTACTACTTCCTTTGCTTTTTGATTTCCTTTCACCTGTGAAGATGAATGGGTGTACATATCCTCTTATAAAATAAGAATAAAAAAAACGAACGCACACACCTACAGTGCTTGTCAAATGTTGAACGGCTTTTGCCCCATTTTGCGAGTGAAACTTTTTCAGGAAATGATATAAAGAGTAATGCAATCCTTCTATCAAGGGTGAGGAATATGTTTCTTTGACTTTTTTTTTTTCATTTCCTACGACAAAATTGCGATACCTTGGACTGGTACTTGCCTTTAAAAAGGACTTTAACAAGTTATCTTACTTCAAGATTTCATTTTTTCATAGAACCATGAGTACGGAGATAATTTATATCTCAAGGAATTGAAAAAGAAGGAGAGACCACTTTTGAATGAACTGTTTATTTCAATACACCTACTGTTTGAATAGTGTCATATCCCGGTATGTTTCATATCTGTTCTGACAATATCTACTCCATAGCGCTGCTCAGTACTAGTTGGGTCTGAAAAATAAGATATCTGACATTGACGTCCCATACAGGGCTTCAAACCTAGCTTCATCATTAACTTGTGTGTGTGAAGTTATGTTTTTGCCACAAGGAATGATAACCCCAGTTTACACCGATTCCAAACGTCAAACTTGAGAACCTTCTCCTGTAAGTTTTCTATCTTGCATGTCAGACATTCGTAAGAGGTGGAATAGTGAAACAAATGGTGTTGTTTTATTTAAAATTTGAACCTTTGGCCTAAATGACGCACCAACAGTGGCTTTGAGTAGATGCAATGGCAAATCGTGAATGATAAGTGGATTATGTATTCATTAGATGGAAATGGCCTTTATTGCTGATGACGAGTTTTGACTAAAAATCTTCGTGGAGTTTCACAAGAACATGAACGTAGTTTTGACCTGCTAGCAGGGCCTAATGGACTGTCAGCACTTTGAAATTGAACTAGGGAACTCTATTCGATTAAAATGAAACCTCTATGACATCTTGTGCTACGGCAGCGATGTTATCTTCTGTCACGTATTGTTGAAACTTCTTTGAGGGGAACGGTTCAACGCATTAGTGTTTAACTAATTTGTGTCGGATGCTCAGAAAATCGATGTCGAAATTTACGTTACTCAAAACATCACAGATGAATTATTTCACAAGGATTTGTCACTACTACTCCCCATGAGACATAGAAATATTTTTAAAAGTTATTACCACTTTCAATGGGGTAATACATTTTTCGCAACCCTTGAAATGCTATTGTATGCGGATTAAACGTCGGTATCGATTAGGTACCAAGGATGGATTTCATCTACTATAGTGTGATGATTTGGATTTTCGTGGCCGAAAACTGTTATAACTCGTCAGGACGGTCATTATTTGCAACAGCCTTGTTAAGCATTAATTTCGATATTGCAGTTCTTACTTCATTTAGGTCGGGTGAATTTTTATTTTTGGCTGTCGTCCCCAATATTGAATGGTTAGCAAGCGGAAATAGTCACCTGAAGTGGTTCCTCAATCTTGTTAGCATCATCTGTGACTTAACTAAATTGTTTGCTGGTTCATTTCGACAGGCGTTAGTTAGGGCATTGTATCCTTGCTTTTGATTTTTTATATTTTGATAAAACTTACGACCACTACTCTTGTTTACGAATTTGAATATAATATAGTGAAAAAAATATTTCTGATACAGTCCTTACAAATGACATGTAGTTTTGGTTTCGTCGATTTCGTTCAGTAATTTCGATGTCAAGGGTGCATCATGCTCGGAAATTGTCAAAAATTTCGATGTAAGCTAAATATAAAAAAAAGCTTAATGAATGGGTACTAATCGAATTAACGCAAAAAAAATCCTTGACCGAAATTCCATCTCTATAACAGAGACAGAATAACCTTCAAAAAGACAAAAAATTGTCGAGCAAAAAGGAGCATATTTGGTATAAATCGAATCATTTTAACTATGCAAAATGAAGACTTAAATTTAAAAATAATGGATGACTAATTACAACACTTTTGCTTATAAAGATGAAAAGTAACTTTTTAGCAGCCCATCCTACAGCGTTGCTCATTTTTGGCTTGCGTTCGTCAAACTTATGTCTCTTGCTGGATCAGTTGTTGCTTTTGTTGAGCAGCGCAATAATAAGCCTAAGTTTTTTGTTTTCGCAAATGTATGCCCCATGAGCCAAACTGTCAGGTAACATGTTCAAAACCGTAACGTAGTTCATATTTTATATAAAAAACACGCATCTCCCGCTTAACGATCTAAGTCGTAAATACTCTAAAAACCACTTCATTTGCTAGTAAACTTTCCAACGTCATTTCTGTCAGCATTGTGTAAAATCTGCACTTCCTCGGCATGCGGTGCTCCCGATTTAGCCAGCCCCAATCCATGTTCATTCATTTTGGAGTGCACTGAACTTGTCTTCAAAAACAACAAGAACGTAAACAAAACCATGGAACCGCACTTCTACGACCGACTCTCCGGATCACTTGAATAGCAAAAGGCATTCACGTTCCTTCGGTGCTCCGGTGAAAACCCGCAGCAAAATTTCTTTTCATTCGAGAGGAGTTTTTTTTTGTGGTTTATTCACGACCCGTCTGTGTGCATATGCGTATATGCACATGCTATATAAGCGTTACAAAAACTCAATTAAACAACGTAGAGCTACGATGCTTGATTGAAAAGCCTACCCTACCCTCTACCCGTTTTTGGATTTGGAATTCAATTGAAACCTTAGGATCCAGACGTACAATAAACTATATGAAACGTAAATCATCAAACGGTTCACATAATGACGATAACGTTATCCTGTTTCACAAACGGGTATGCACACTCACCCTGCAGCATTGTAACGCAGATACCAAGTATGGAACTGGTCCGTTGTCAATTGCCTTGGTCAAGTGCACATCGTTTTTGTTGTCCATCTAACGCTGACCCAATTTGAGAACTTGTTCCCGAAACGGCAATCATCAATTGGTTGTCACACAGGAGAGTAGCTGTATACACTCCTCCAGAGACTGGTTTTGCAAGTTTATTAACGTAACGCAGAGATCACCACCAACCATAACACTGTCTACATGAGCACTCAACGCAGAGTCCCCCTTTCTCTCTCGAGGCACAGCTTCGACTTGGTTTTTGTCAAGTGGCAACCAGCTTAAGAGAACCTGATTGCAAGTGCAACTGCACAACTCGAAGTATGCAAACTTTGGATGCACATTATTGTGCACATCTTTCACATTTCTCCTAGCTCTCTCGGTTTGGTCATCCAATAAAATTTGCGAAATAAATCGTAACCACTATCTTGTGGCGGGACGGTTTGGAATCAAATGAACTCATTTATCCGAAGCAATTCCATGCCATTAGGTTTCGATACGGAATCTGGTCTACAGCAATTATTGCGTGTTACAGCTAATAATGAATTATCTACAAAATTATCTGTGAAATATTCACACATTCTCGCACCTAATAAATTCATTGTGCCGGACTTCGACACGGCACGACCGACGCATTGCGTATCCGTCACAGTAAATTTGAGATTCATTGGCGAGAAAAACCGAAGAGATCGCATCTCTCTGATGTAGTTAGGCGAGGGCTGAATGGAATCACTAATGGGCTGTTAAGTGACCTTTTACGTGGTGTCAAATTAGATCCATATTATGATTATTTCGGTTTTATGCTAAAGTTGGTACGGTTGGGTGGCATGGGGGCGGTATCGCGTCGTTTAGTTCTGGCGAATTGGTGACGTGATAAATTGCGGGAATGCCACCGAAACGAAACTCATATTGCTAATTGGTTTTGCTAGATGTCGAAGAACGATATGAATTTCGATGTTGTTCATTGTGTGAAGCGTTTAATGAAGTTACAATAAGTATAGCTTTACGTATAGACTGTTTTGTCGGTAAAGGAAGTAAGGTTAATTAATTTGAATTCTTGGTTGAAAACTATGTGGAGGTCTACACAGAGGTCTACACAGAATTAATAATGGACAAAACATAAAATGGTATGTAAGTGGTTTATGTAAATTTGGGCAAGCAGCATTATTCTATAATCCACAAAAAATAAACTGCAGAGAATGAGCGCCCTACATCAATTCTAAAAACAAACATTTTTAGTCGATTTAAAATTATTACAGTTCGACCAAAAATAATATTATCAAATCACTCAAAGAAGATTTAAAGTGCAAGTCGTGTTCAGAATGCGGGTACAGCATTGGTTTGATGATTACTGAAATATACGTCGCGAAGGTTCGCCTTCAGCACCTGCGTGTAAGGTCTAAGGGCGTCCTGACAACCACATTGATCCAAACGAAAAATCGTAAATATACTACCACGGAAGCTGCGTCGAAGTGAAAATTCTAAGCTTCTTTTCATTCAGACCATTGTGCTCCTTCCATCAAAATCAGTAATTATTTGAAGTGATTCGACATTATGTTAAATGGGACAAAAATTTAAAAAAAACATACATTAACATTTTTTTGATTTTGATTCACGTAACGCCCATACTATTTTTATAGGGGTATATTAGTTTTGATATATAGTTTGTAACTTAGAGAAATAATTTTGCTACATATACCTCAATCATTGGTAGTATTAATATGAACATTTCGTCAATAGACCATTTTAACCCACGCCCACTTTTTGGGGGCGTTTTCTTACAAAAACCATAAAAGAATTTGATAAACCTTCTGAACAATATGTTGTGACAACGTCATTTTCAATACTTTATGACCATAAAGACCACATTTTGGGGATATTAATTTTAAGGATGGGATAGGATAGGGTATTAAACGATCCGCAAAGCGGATTGTAGCCTTCTCATATGTTTTTTTTTTTGCTTTATTTTTTTATATTTTTTGGTAATCAGTGAAGTGAACATTAAACAAAATAAATATGGAACAAGTGTCGAATTTACTTATTTTGTACTCCTTATCCTTCAACACTTTGGAATACGGAACTCTTGCTGTTTACATTTCTAAAGTAATACAGAGTGCCAATTAATAAACGGAACGAAAAGCACTTCAGAATAGAAATGACTTTCGGAGTTTCGGAACAAAATACACAGTAGATCCTAGAGCCCCAATAAATACGGGGTAAAAGGAGACCATTTCATTCAATTGCATTTAAGTTTTGTATACAAACATATTTTACCGCTCTCTTTAGATTTAGCTTTAATTTATTTCCTTGTCTTTGGATTAACAAACTATTTTAGGGAACAATACTTACAGCAGTTCCGTAGACTAATTTATTGACGAATGAAAAAATACTAAACACTAAAGTTGATAAAGTGCTTTCAATATTATTTATTTATTATTTATTTATTCAAATAATTTACAAATAAATTTACACAATATTTCGGTAAGGCATCAGGGCAACGTGGGGGCTCAGTGGCGCGATGGTTAGTGCGATGAACTGCCGCGCAGGAGGTCTGGGTTCGATTCCCAGCCGTAGCAACACCTAAAATGATTTTTCACTGGCCCTCCTCTCGTGATGATCTGACAAATCATCCGGGTAGTATCAATTGTCAAGAATAGCTTATCTCAACTTAGCCGTTCGGAGTCGGCATAAAACAGGAGGTCCCGCCATCGTGCAAGAAGTACACACGCACACATGAATGGTTGTGAGAAAGCTAGGCCCTGGGTACTAACGAGCCTGTTGCGCCAAAAATTTGTATTTTTTGTATCAGGGCAACGTATAAGATTAATAAAAAGCAAAAAAGAAAATTAATTCAATGAAAGTACAAATTAAATATTAAGATATTATATAAAAATTTAATACATATTATTGTAGAGAAAAAATAGATTTTATTTAAATTATTGTGGGCATCAAAAGCAATTTTAACTCTTTCGATTGTATTATAATCGGCTAGGCTAAGGATGGTGGATAATCCGTTGGATGTGCGTGTGCTATCAAGCGACGGATCGATCTGGCGTAAAAGAGGACATTCTACAAATATGTGATGAATTATAAGAATATCTTGACAAGGTTCACACACTTTTGAGAATTTAATATTAGATGTCTGGTGGTATAAATTGTTTTTCCAACTCTGATTCGCAGTATCCCTATACAATCTCCTCTTGTCAACTGTCTATTATAGAATGCGAAGGATATGAGGATTGTGAGTGCGAAGGAATGTATGGCAATTATTCCAAAGGTTTTTAAGCTCCCTCGTCTGCTGCTGCAAAAATATCTATCGAGTCAATTGGAAGAGGTTTGGGTATTCGATAATTAATAGCATCTTAGGCTGCACCATCCGCAATTTCATTACCTTTGATTCCAGTGTGCCCCGGTAGCCATGCTTACATTACTTTTCCTGTCAATGTGCGTCTTAGTTGTTCTAGTCTCTAGTGTATGGCAGCGGTTGATTTCGTTTTTAAGTCTTTTAGGATTCCCAAGTTATCTGTTGAGATAACACTTCGTCCCCCAGGTAACATTTTGCAATAGATATCACTTTATTAATTGCTGCTAATTCTGTAATGTAGCTCCCTGCTTCTTTACCTTACCTTACATTTTACCACTGCATAAGACGAGTTGTTATCGTTTTCGATCATCTCTTGGTGTAGCATTTGGAACACTTCGTTTGGGGTACTTTTCTTCTTGAAAAGGGACTCCCCATTGTGACATCTGTTTAAGGACGAGAATCGTGGTGAAGCGATCAAACGCTTTTTGTAGATCAGATGACATAACTACACTATATTTGGATTTCGAAATTTTTTCTGCAAGTTTGTGCTCTAGCATATGAAGAAGTGTATGTACTTCTCTGTTCTGTCTTAAAGCAAGCTGTCCCGAATTTACATATTTTTCTGCAAACCATCAATATTATTGATTTTCCTTCTAACAATTCTAAATTTATTCCATATTTTGTATTGATTCGCCAATAAGGGCCCACAGGCCACAATTCGATTTCGGACTTAAGTCTCGAGATGTTAAACGTTCGTGAATTGGCTCACAAAAGAATATTGCATACACTTTTGTGCTCAGATTATGACAACCAGACGCATTAATTTTTAGTTCGTGTAAGACAAGGAAGTCTAAAATTTGGCCGAGTGGTTGGTTTGATTTACTTTTGTATGAGGGATCGCTGGTTCGAATCCCGTTTATGACGGATTCATTTCTTCTGTTTTCATTGCTCAAACACACTATGAGATCCTAGACTAAACGAAAAAAACCTCTACGACAATTCTGATTGTATATTCTAAATGCGCAAATAAATTCAAAATTCGAGACAAATAATGTGATATTATATCACATATTTTGTAATTTGTTTCAACCCAAACGCTTCGTGGTATAAATCTCATCAGATAACTTTTAAAAGAAGTACATACATGATTCAAGGTCGTCTATACCATTTGTGACCAGAATATAAAACTTCAATTTGAACGTGACACGAAAACTAGATATGAGTTCTACTATTAGATAACTTTTTAACAAACAAAATTCAAAGTAATGATCTTCGCAGGTTGTCACCATTTAGCATTTGGTAATGCTTAAGATGATTTTTCCAACCAAAAATGCTGGTAACAATTTAAGCGATAGAAAAATAAAAAAAAATAAAACTTCTTTAATTGCAATCGCGAATAAACGTAACTAATTGGGTCTTTGCAATTTACAGTTCTAAGAAATGTCTTAACTTAAAAATACTTTATCTCACTTCTGACACCAATGTGAAATGAATCAAAGCTTTGGAAGGTACAAATCTATTTCTTTGGGATCTTACATGAATCATGTTACATAAAATATATCTATTTACTGAACTTCATTAAAGATTGATTTACAAAATGCTTCAGTTTAACCTTGTATAACAATAATTTAATTACCTTTATGTATACTCACATATTTATGGATTATTTTTTTTACAAAAAGATTGTGAATTTAATTTCAAGGATCAATATAATCGCACTTGCAACGCCATATATATTTGTCAAGAAATCTATTCAGCATACAGCTTGTAAAAAAAAAACTTCAACCTGCTATCACTATTTCCCTCGCGTCTTTCTTTAGTGGAAACTCAACTTATTCAGACAAATCTATAGTTGCAACATCAAATTATATATATTGTACAATCAGGTTCAACCAAAGAGGTTATTTGGTTATTATTTGGTAGCTTATCTCAACTTAGCCGTTCGTAGTCGGCATAAAACAGGAGGTCCCGCCATCGTGCAAGAAGTATACACGCACATATGAATGGTTGTGAGAAAGCTAGGCCCTGGGTACTAACAAGCCTGTTGCACCAAAAATGTGTATTTGTATTATTTATTTGACCATTATTACTTGTCAAAAAAGTGCTAAAAGCATTTTTTATATCGGAGAAAGCTATATTTGGTTTACATACAGTGCACTGCGTAGAAACAAATATGAGAGTATTTTTAACCTAATTAATGCAGATAGCATATCTAAGAACAAGAACCCAATTGCTTTGTGCAGCAACCTTTGGCTTTGTCTCTATAAAGTTATAAAGAGTATATTTGATCAGTTTCTGGAACTGAGTACAAATACAATCGAAATAACTGCGCTGAATGAAAAATATCATTCTGTCCCAATACTGTTATTCCCCCAAAATCCTTTTAGATCTCTGTATTATTTATCAACTGCCAATAGTTAGGAAATGAGTTGTCTTAATTTATTCTTCCAACCAATTAAAGTAAATTTCCTTAAGACCCACCAAGAAATTAAAACGGTTGCCCGGTTGTAACCTCAAAAATCATAATGAAAATAAATATTGAAGATGTCATTGAATCATCAAACTTAGGACCAAATCATGAAGTAGATTTTGGACTTATTTTGAAAGAAATTACCAGGAATAAAATGTATCAAAGCTTGTGGGGTAGAAATAATTAACGACATATTCGATTTCATAAGAGCCCTGCTACTGGAAATACGAAAACGTTTATCGTGCTCGAATAATCTTTCACCAAAAAAGGGTATTTTTTCCGAAGCTATGTTTAAGTCAGCTTTATCCAGATTTCAAAATGCTACCAATCAAATGCTACCTCGCTATTAATCCTATGAAGGTGTACAATTACTATGGAACACTAACAACTGGGTTGAATAAGGATGAATTATTTCCAGAAAGCATATGTCATTCGTGAATTCTTAGAAAGTGGTCTTAAGTAATGCCATTGTCGAAAGAGCATTTTATTATATGCATAATTAAAATCAATCTAAGATTTATAAGGATTCAATAAAATGTAAAAATATCCTGTAACAATTTTTAACCAACCCCAGAAAAGTTTCAAGCTTCAATTTTAATATGTACTTACAAAACTGGATTGACAATGAAGATATTACATAATTAAAATCGTAACTAAAATGTTAATTTTCTTCTTAATGTTATCCATGGGAATTTGGCGTGTTTTAAGGATATATTATGAAGGGGTCAGTAAAATCTCTTACAAGGTGCTTAAATTTCCCCAATTTTTTTCAATAATTTTTTTTTGTAATGTTGAGTTTTAGTGGAAGAATTAATGAAATCTTGTATCACGGTGTTCGTTTACGTCTCCGAAACTGCTGAACTGATTTCGATGAAATTTTGTAAATAAATGATAAGATAGTTTTCACATGGATAAGTGACCGTCAATACTTTTTATTTAATATACCTGAATAGATAAATAAAATTAAAAATCTTATGTTGGTCTGTGTTTTATTTCCAATGTCAGAAAGCTCTTACTTATGAATTTTAGTAAACAATAATTTAATTATGTATAATATGATATTATTGGTATAATATTAATTTATATTAGGCTATAAATAGTAGGCTTATAAAAAGCTGGCAAGCCAAGGAAAAGTAATGTAGATATTTATTCATATATCAATTATTGCCCAGCGTTATTATTTTTACCTTTTATGGTTCTGTTGTGTCTTGGTTTGTTAATCATACACGAGCAGTTGACTTATCAACTAATACTGTCAAGTCTTTATGATAACGCTGATTTGGTAGTCCCAACGTATAAACAAATTGCAGTTTGTAATATTTGTTGCGGAATTAGTCCATTTAAAAAAAATAATTTCCAAAAGGTATCATCAAACCAAATGTCTTGGCAAACAGTTCAATCTAAGGCCCAACCTAAACAAATATTTAATCTCTCAATCTGGAAACACCATTCACACCTAATTAGCATCATTCGCTACCTTCGACAAGTTGCTAGTTTCCATATTCTTATTCGAATTCCACGCGATTTGTAAAAATCTTTTAAATCTACATCCGGACAATATCATGATAGTCAAAACATGGCATACAAGTTTTCTCCGCATTGGCCTCCAAACTTTTTGGATATGTAAATACTTTCCTTTATCGTGGAGAGACCCGCCCACAGCGTAGTATTAACCTGTTGATGAGTTTAAAAAAAAAGTGAATATACTTACTAGTATTAGGCCAGAGGAATCCAAAAACATGCCAAAAGCATGCTGACTCATTCAAGATGAATTTGTAATGATTTTTTTTTTGTTTTCTTCTTCTCTTTTCAGTTACCGCAACCACACAACTCAAAAAGGTAAGACGAACGAACTTTAATTTCCCATCAAATCCATCGCAGATTTCATAAGATGCAACCCACATTCGACGCTGCCAATCCAACTTGCTAGGAGACGACGACAAATCGCGTTCGTGATCGATGGGCCTTCATCGAGCAACGATCTCCAAAACTATGCATGTCTTGCAAACTCATAAATATTGGATCGGTATCTAGCTCACTAATGACCATATAAACGGAGCCGCTCTGTTACCTGGTCAGTAGCTTAGACTGCTCGCAGTCTAGTCTGCAAAAAAGGCTTGCGAAACTTAATTTTTCTATTTCGATATATTAGTCACGCTGGAGCACTTTTGATTGTCTTCGATTGAGTTACAACACGGAGGAGCTTGGTGCTTTACTGAACGTATACAATCGATGGGGTCGTAAACACATCCTCCAATAATAACAGTGGCATGGAGGAGCTATAGCTGCTGCTCTAGTGGGCTAGGAGGAGTTTGTAACTAGTTTTGATAGTTTTCACATAATTCTTCTGCTCTTGGTGGTGGTATACACATGCGTATGTGTGGGTAAAAATCTATTACGAAGTATCTTTAGTTGTAATGAAGTTATTGGAGTGCATATGTTTGTCTGAAATTCCAATTTCATTACAATTTTAATTGAGGTATTTACTGACACAAAAGAACTTCATTCCAAGGGGAAGCTGTTGCTTCCGAAAGTAGTTGCTATGAAAAACGAACTCGTAATTGTTTTATAGTTTCGAATTGGGAGTTGGAAGTTATTGCAAAAGTTTACGAAACACTCTGGGATATGCGGATGGGATGGGCGGTAATGCAGTGCCGTAAGTGATTTTGTCTCCAGAGAATGGAAGAAATTTTAATTTAAGGCAATGAATGGGAGAGGATGTTGTTTCAAAAGTGCAATCCATCTCGGAAAAGAGGTTATGTAAACAGTTTAAGTCGTAAACCCACAAAGTAAAATTGATTTTTAAGCTTGTGGAGATATGTTGACAATTTGAATTTCTATGTCAATTTATAAAGAAACTACTGTTGGCCTGTTAAAAATGATTTTACTGAAATTTGGGATGACAATTTCTTTATCAAAATCAAAGTTTGATTATAAGCGAGGAATGTGTAAGTCGCCCATTATTTACGTAAATTGAACTCAACCAGCCGGAAATTAACAAGTGGTATGTTTCTGTACTTTTGAAGTAAAAATTAGTATATTGTAAAATTTTTTATAGGCAATTTCTCTAAGAGAAAGACTAATTTCAAAAGATTTGGACAAATCAATTATGCAAAATAGATTAAATTCATTGATTTCGTTTGCTCTTTAAGGTTTAATATTCAACATATAAAATGCTGAGAGGTATCTTATAGAGAAATGCTTCAGTAATTGGTGGAGAATAGGTGATATTTTTTCTTGTATATCAGGCCGCCGCGCCGATGCGATGGTACTTAAGTTCCAATCATTCATTCTACTCTGATCTCATACAGCGTGTTAAAGAAGCTTCACTTATAGTTCTTAGCACTAGCTGTCTTTTTCGATGTACTACTGATGATAGCTATTTGCATATCAAGCGGTGGAAAATATTGGCTTTCATCCTGATTATTGGTCTGGACTGTTGGTCTGTGAGTTTTTGGATGCCCTCACCATTTACATTTACAGTTTTTGGGCCTTAAATTTTGAGCTAGCACGATGAAAGTTGGTACACGTGCTCTTTGTTGCTCCCAGCAGAACAAGTGTAAACATTTTTGTTTACATTCCGCCCACTGCCACCCCCCCCCCCCCCCCCCCCTCTTTTGAAAAACGTAGTTTTTAGCCAAAGCGTAAGGAATTTAAAAAAAAGTGTCTGAAAAGCGTATTTAGAGAATCGTAATATCTATATTTCGTTCATATATAGTTTTTTGCCACGCCCACTTTTTGGGGGCGTTTTTAATAAAAAAAAACGTTTTTCGGTCAAATTGTAAAATTTTTGAAAAAAAAAAATTAATGCAGAATAATTGGTAATATTAATATGAACATTTCGTCTATAGTCCGTTTCAACACACGCCTATTTTTTGGGGGCGTTTTTATATAAAAACCATTATTATACACTACCCCATAACATATGCAGGAGAAAAACCTTGCCTTTTGTCGAACCGTAAAATTTGTTGTGACAATGTCATTTTCTATATTTATTCCCCATCTTGTTTTAAGCCACATTTTGGGGATACATATTAGTTTTACAGATGGGATGGAATAGGGTATTAAACGATCCGCACAGCGGATTGCAGCCTTCTCATATGTTTCATACTTTATTTGTTCATGGAAATCTGGTGACATGCTACTTTTTATGTCTTGAGCCACGGTATAAAAGCTTTCATTTTGGTTGCGTTTGGCTGAACGAATTGGTTTTGATGTAGAATTTCTGATGGGTTCGACTTACGGAGATCTCGAAAATATCGGTGGGATCCAAAAGTGGAATACCCGCCGTTTTCACTGACATGTGTTTGTTGTGATTTGTTCCTTGAACAAAATCGATCCATAAACTTACCATCAACTTTAATATCATTAAATTAAGCGAATTTTTGTAGTTTTTTTATAAATTTAACTCTCTAAAGAATTCACCAAATTTGAATGTACCTATACAAATCACAAATAGTTATAATCCGTAATTATTTAGTTATGAACAGATTTTCTGTTCCTTTTTTAATGGAATATTTTAATTTAGTTCGACTGCATTAAAGATACTCCCAAGTATAAATCAGTAAAATGACATTTCACTGACAGCCCATACATAATGTATCCTTCATTCGCAGAGCTCTCAATAAATCATTCCCACAAATCGTACACATTTGTAGACGTCAAAATGAATTCACTTCGTCTCTCCAAGGCCAATGTGAACCTTAACCTGCTCATCTTTTTCTTCCCGTTAAACAGAACAATCGCGTTTCCCCAGACTACCCCACATACACTTTCGTTTGATTTCATGACACCAATAATCGCATTGAAAGTTTAGCCTTCTTTAGAATAGAACAACAAACAACCGGAATTTCATTTGTCATTTCGCGAATGACACATCTAACTAATTCGGCGATTGTGTTCCATTGTATCAAACAAATCCGCAACGATTTCTTATTAAACACAAACACAATACAACTCTTGTCCAAAGCGCGCAGAAACACAAAAAGAGCCTTGAAACCGCTGCCGTAATTAATTATTCTCTATTCCAAAACAGAAAGATGTTCGCGCTATTGTTCGGCGAATATAATAAAGAAAACGAAGAAATATTTAAAAATATCCCCAAAAGGCATCACCATGCTCTTGGTCGGAGAAAAAATAAAATGGTGTCTGTTTGAATGGTATCACCTGTCAAATTTCATCTTTTTAAGAAAAACCTTTCAATACGTCATGTAGTCTGTGTGTGAAAGAGAGTACTCTGTAAAATTATATTGCAAACGGTAATTTGTTTAATTTCACTTGTAACTGGAACAGCAACCTGACCAAAAGGCAAAAACCAATGGCCAGCCATAAAGAGTGCTTAGAGCTGCCAGAACTCTCAACTTTCAAATAGTATTGTGTCGAACAAATTGCTAATGACTTAATAATAAGCACTACGAAAGCACGACATGAATGTGTACAATTGCCACATTCCAGTTGGGTTGGAGAGTACCTCTAGCGTCCAGGTATCTGGACCCCACACCCGATTACCATAAAATCTCAATTTCTTCTCTACGACGACGACGACCAGCTCGACGCAGAAACGTACACAGAACTGTCAATGATTGATGGTGACGATGATGATGGTGATGGTGACGAGTGCAAGCATTTTTCAGCCAAAAATAACTTTGACTTCAGTTCAATGTCATGGGTATAAGGTACATGGCTACAACTATAAGGAGAGCGAGACGATTCGACTCTCAGACGTGCCCAGACTTCTGGAAATCTCTTGCTTTTATAAATTATTTAAATCGCATTTGCTACGTGACGTCGTGACAACTGCCCAAGCAAATAGATTGGACAGGTCTATAGATACGCGATAATCATAACACGAAAGGGATGAGTACGATATGCATCTATAAGTAGGGTTAATCAACCATCTTACAGACTTGTGGGTAATTGCCCTGTTACTTCACGTGGTGTCGGTTTTTTTCTCCGAAAATCGTGCAGATAGTTTTTGGAATTCCTGATGCAGGCTGAGAGTGTTATCATTTGGCACACCTGATCCAACCAAAAAGATAAGATGGTTCGTTTGAGGTTTACTGCGGCAGACTTTATAAATGCATTTTTCCGAGATGCAGTAACGCAAAGGTGCAGCGTGCAACAAAAACGCCTACGTCTGACAAATGGTTGCATGGAAGCAAACAATCTGTGAAATCAACAGCCTGAGGCAACCACATGCTATACGCTTATAGCTGCTCATGTGAGGAGGTGTGGGAACGTCTGGTGTATCTAACACAATAAACACATTTTTACCCAAATGTGCACCATGTACCATGCACCATAGGCGATGCTTTTGTGTCGTCGTTGGTTTTTTTCTGTTTGCGTTTTAAAAATGCAAAATTAAATCATTTCAAAATTTAATGATCCACTTTGCATGGTACAGGCGTTTTATTTTGCTTCGGGAACTTTCTCTCCTTAATGCAGTTCTTCTTTAAAATAAATGAGGGCTTGTGCCGAGAAATGTTTTGTTTTTTTTTAGAAAAAAAAGTTAAACAACCACTTGGAGGGTATGACAAAATGCATTGTCGTGGGATTCATTTTCTTCTGGAATTAAAATTTATAAAGTGTTTTGTTTTTAGATGTTAGATGTTTTTAAAGTGCGGGCACAACTTGTCATTTGATGAGATAAATGGAAGTTTGTATATTTTTGAAAATTGACAAAGCAGCGGATTAAGTAAAACCCAAATTCGAACAGAAAGATAGTCTTGGCAAAACTTCTTTTGTTGCACTGATTATGGTGTTGGTTGAAAACTTAATTTTATGAAATATATAGGTCCGTTCGCGTACCTACTCATGTTCAATCGCAAAAGTGTTTCGCGTACTGAAAATGTTGTAAACGATAAACGAAGAAAAATTTGTTTCGTTTAATTTATCTTCACGCAGAATTTCGCCTGGTTTGAAAATGAACGTCCAAAAAATGACATACTAATAGTTACAAAAAACAACAAAATTATTCTTTTTTATTGAGATAGATATACTTTAAAGTATATGGATCGGCCTAGAATCGCTAGCTGAGTCGCTCCAGAACCGTGCGTCCGTATGTCTGTTCGTCACCTTATTTGGGGCCTTAATTTTTGAGCTAGAATGAATAATGAAATTTGGTATATAGGATTACTGTCCTCGCTTACAGAACAAATGTAAAACATTTTAATATCCGTTTACTGCCACACCCACTTTTTAGAAAAAAATGTTGTTTTTGGTCAAATCGTAAGGAATTTTGAAAGAGTATCTGAGCAACATATTTAGACAATCTCCATACGTATATATCGTCCATATATAGTTTTTTTTACCACGCCCACTTTTTGGGAGCGTTTTCAGTAAAAACGCTTTTCTTTAAAATTTAAAAAAAAATCGAAAAATCTTTTGATGCAAAATCGTTGGCTATGATAATATTTCATAAATATATCATTTTAATTCACACCCACTTTTTGGGGGCTTTTCCTACAAAACCCATTTGTATACCCTACTCCAGAGCATATGCAATAGAAAAACGTCGTTTTATGCGGAACCATAAAAGATTTTGATAAACTAAGTGAACAGTATGTTCTCAAGATGTCATTTTCTAATTTCATTCACATTACGTTTTTAGCCGAAGAATTTTTAACGAAGAATTACTCTTGCCAACAGCTGTTTCTTTGGGCTAAGAAGGCAATTTAGTAGTAAAGCCATCACTCGAAATACTGAGGAGATCCTTTATAAGACCCTGATCATCCCAGTTCTGCTCTATGGCGCTGAAGCATGGGCCGTATCAAAAGCAGATGAAGGAATCCTTGGTCGATTCGAGAGAAAAATTCTTCGAAAAATCTTCGGTCCCGTTTGCGTTGACGGGCTATGGAGATGAAGAATAAACCACGAACTATACGAGCTGTACAGCGACAAAACTCCGCATTGGACGTTTAAGATGGCTAGGACATGTAGAACGAATAGGTACCAATGATCCGGCTCGCAGTCTTCGATTCCCAGCCAGACATCGGACGCAGTAGAGGAAGACCCCGCCTTAAGTGGCGCGCACAAGTAGAAACCTCAACCAACTTGAGGTGCGCAACTGGAGGCAGTTAGCTAAGGACCGGGTTAATCGGAGAGGCATGTTGGTTGAGGAGTAGACTTATGCCTCTACATAGGCATAAGTCTTTCAACCGACCAGATTTGGCTTATGAGTTGGTGGATGTTATTTACCAAGTCATAGTCATCTCCGCCAGCTTTATAAAGCTCAGCGGGAAGGCCGTCATTTCCGGCGGCCTTATTAAGCTTGAGTTTAGATATAGCTATCATCACTTCACTTAGGTCGGGTGGTTGGCAGTTTTCGCTGTCGTTGCCAATACTAAATGGTTCGTTCTGCCTGACAGCGGAATGTTGTTCGTCACCGCCGTTTAACAGTCTGCAGAAGTGGTTCTGCCATATCCTCAGCATCGACAGTGTCTCAACTACGATATTTCCTTGTTCATCTCGACAGGATTCTGTTCGAGCCTTGTATCCTTGGCTTTGACGTTTTACACTATGGTAAAACTTGCGAACATCGTTCTTGGGGTGGCACCTCTCTATGTCCTCGATCGCGCGCTTTTCTTGCTCTTTTTTCTTCTTTCTGAAAAGCCGATGTTCTTCCCTTCTTCTTTGCCTATAGAGCTCAATCGCAGCTCTCGTCTTCACCTGCAGCTTAGGCTTGTAGGCCTCGTTCTTGGCTGCGAGCATCTGTCGGCATTCCTCATCAAACTAGGGGTTTCTAGCAGGTGGCCGCGAGAAACCTTGCACATCAGTTGCGGCTGATCTAATGACTTGTTGGCATCGTTGCCATTGTTCTTCGACATTAGATGCTGGTGGTGTGTTGTGAGTAGAGGGTATGCCTTAACCCTTTTTGCAAAGGTCTTGGCCGTCTCTGGCGATTGCAGTCTTTCGACATTAAATTTTCACAGTATTTCTGTTTTTTTTTGTGGCGTGGTGGATATCCGCATCCTTACCTTGGCTACAACAAGGTAGTGGTCCGAGTCGATGTTAGCCCCTCGGAATGTTCGGACATCCAAACTACTGGATGCGTGCCTCTTGTCTATCGCAATGTGATCAATTTGGTTGACTGTTCTCCCAGCACGATTTTAACATCGTACTTTGGTAGTCGCTCGTAGAAGCAATCCTTAGTTATATCAATTCCTCCGCTGCCGCCTGAGAGTGAGTGACTTAGTGAGAGGACACTCCTCCCCCTCTCTCGTTTGCTGCCACCAACGACCTTCCATAGGGGTTTAATACCCCATCTCCAGTCGAGGTACTAGGCACCCACCAGTCACCAGCGTGGAGGTGAGAGTAGAGTTGATAGTGAGAGGCTAGAGTGAGAACGCTTGTGTCCTCATATAATCTCATCACTATCCTTAAGCACCGGCTACAAATGACTGCTTAAAATATTAATGAAGAGATTAAATGTAAAATGATGTTAGCTTCATCATCGCAAAAAATGGGAATTATTTTGTTTCGAAAAGACCCAAGGCCTACTTTTTTTCCATAACCATCCTTGTGGGTTTGTGTTCTTCACTAAGGCAAGACCTACAGTTTTATGTCGATCCCGAACTTCTTGGTTAAGATAGGCTTTTTCTGACGGCTGATGATTTGTAGATCATCGCCAGAGGAGGACCAGTAAAAAACAATAATTTGCGTTGGTACGGTTAGGAATCTAACCCAAAAAGATCAGC
This sequence comes from Rhingia campestris, assembly GCA_932526625.1. Taxonomy (NCBI): domain Eukaryota; kingdom Metazoa; phylum Arthropoda; class Insecta; order Diptera; family Syrphidae; genus Rhingia; species Rhingia campestris. The sequence continues at coordinate 221,237,385 of OW052182.1, forward strand.
AAAATACTACTACTTTAAAGTAGGAAACGATATTTAATGTATGATCCATTATTTTACGATGTTACTGAATTACGATGGGGCTGATAAGACGGGGATGTATATAAAGACAAACCACCTGTCACTGTCACCTTACTTACTTACTTAAGTGGCGCTACAGTCCGGAATGAACCTGGGCCTCAACCAACATGCCTCTCCAATTAGCCCGGTCCTTAGCTAACTGCCTCCAGTTGCGCACTCCAAGTTGGTTGAGGTCGGTTAACGGTTAACGAGGTCTTCCTCTACTGCGTCTGACGTCTGGCTGGGAATCGAAGACTGCGAGCCGGAGTATTGGTGTCCATTCGTTCTACATGTCCTAGCCATCTTAAACGTCTAATGCGGAGTTTTTTGACCAGGGGCATGTCGCTGTACAGCTCGTATAGTTCTTGGTTGAATCTTCGTCTCCATAGCCCGTCAACGCAAACGGGACCGAAGATTTTTCGGAGAATTTTCCTCTCGAATCTACCAAGGATTTCTTCATCCGCTTTTGATACGGTCCATGCTTCAGCGCCGTAGAGCAGGACTGGGATGATCAGGGTCTTATATAGGATCTCCTTAGTAGTTCCTTTCGTGATGACAGCATATACTTAGTCTTACCCTCATTTACTGCTAAACCCATTTTCGCCGCTTCCTTCTCTATACTAGCAAACGTGGCTATGACATCACGTTGAGTCTTACCAATGATGTCAATATCGTCAGCGTATGCTAGTAGTTGCACCGACTTTTGGAAAATTGTGCCTCTGGTGTTGGCTTTGGAGTTTCACACAATCCTCTCAAGAATCAGATTAAAGAAGTCACATGACAGCGCATCGCCTTGCCTAAATCCTTTTTGGTATCGAATGTGTCGGTGAGGTCGTTTCCGACCCTGATGGAGCAGCGAGAATTCTCCATCGTCATCCTACACAAACGGACGAGTTTGGGCGGTATACCAAAACTAGACATGGCTCTGTACAGTTCGTCTCTATAAATGCTGTCATATGCGGCTTTGAAATCGATGAATAGGTGGTGGGTATCGATTTGGACTTCTTGAGTTTTTTCCAGGATCTGCCGAAGTGTGAAAATTTGATCGGTTGTGGACTTTCCTGGCCTAAAACCACACTGATAAGGGCCGATCAGGTTGTTGGTAAACGGTTTCAGGCGTTCACATATTACGGCAGATAGGATCTTGTAAGCGATGTTGAGTAGACTTATGCCTCTGTAGTTGGCGCAGTTCAGAGGGTCTCCTTTTTTGTGGATCGGGCAAACGATGCTGAGGTTCCATTCTTCAGGCATATTTTCATCCGACAAGATTTGGCTTATGAGTTGGTGGATGTTACTTACCAAGTCATCTCCGCCGGCCTTATAGAGCTCAGCGGGAAGGCCGTCATTTCCGGCAGCCTTATTAAGCTTGAGTTTAGATATTGCTATCCACTTCACTCAGGTCGGGTGGTTGGCAGTTTTCGCTGTCGTTGCCAATATTGAATGGTTCGTTCCGCCTGACAGCGGAATGTTGTTCGTCATCGCCGTTTAACAGTCTGCAGAAGTGGTTCTTCCATATCCTCAGCATCGACTGTGTCTCAACTACGATATTTCCAGTGTCACCTACGTCGAAGTAATAAAAGATTGTTAGTGCAAGAAATATGGTTGAATAAATAACCTTAATTTATGGTCGCATAGGTCGACCAAGAGAAAGCTGGTTTAATGGAATGGCATTGATAGGCAATCCATTGAACCACACCCACACACCACACATAAAAGAAGAAGAAGAAATTATAACACTTATTTCAGCCTCTGTAAAACAAGAGCGCTAGTAACATTCGGTCAAATGCAGGCTCGATTAAAACTGTTTCAACCTTAAAGCTCGACTAGATCCAGAACAAATATTGAAAAAGGTAGTAGAATTCTTTAAGCATTTGTAAGTCTTGTTAAACCGCACAACAAAACGTCGTATACGATATACCCAAACAACTGCCTTTTGTTATTCAATTTAATCTCACAAAAGCAAACCTCCCAAAACAGTTTGCAGTAGAGTTATGTTGATTTCCCGAGATTGTGAAGACAATTATGTTATGAGGCTTGACAATCTCTGCAAGATTTACATCCCTCACACACCTTCATCCCACTTGCACTCTCGTACGTTTACTTGCAACCGGAAAAGAAAACCCCAAAACAAGACAATGTCACATCGTGCTTTCCTATCCTTTCGAAACACATCCTCAACTGACTAAGTCTATTCACATCCACAGGAATTTAATTAAAGTTGAAATTTATTCAGATTAATTGAAGACACACAGAGAATTACCTGTCGATGCTGGATCCTGGCTTGTGTTCCCTTTGGCAGAACTGGCATTGCAGTAAACTGTACCCTGTGTGGATACAATATACACGAAAAATCGGAGAACTCAAAAATGGGGACATATTCCATTAGTACAAGTGTCACATTGATTAAAACTCACACAGAGGTGTATGTAATATACCATAGTATGCAGACACAATGCATTGGCAGCCGTAGGATGTGTATAGAAGCTATGAATAGGTCTCACGCCATGCGAGGATATTTGCATTTTACAAATTTCACCGACCGTGATTGCAGTGTGTAATGATTCCATAAGCTCATTTTGAGCCGGCATGTTGCACACAGTTACCGTAGGCCAAAACATTTGAGTTTTAATCCGACCAACACCTCTGGTGTTGACAGTTATTGTTGGTCTAGGTGGTGCTGGTTGCTGGAACAATATTTGTGGCCTCCGGTCTAATTGGGTTGTTTTGAAATACGTCCATTCCACGGAGAGCTGAATTTTATGATATAATTAGTTGGGAATTCTGTGGCTCATAAATTGGTCGCGAATTGAGCATGTTTTAACCATAACTCGGCCCAATCCATTTGTCAATTGTAATTAACACATTCGGCGACATAGTGCGCCACAGGATTGCATAAGAAGTAACACAGGTATAGATTCAGTTGATCATCATCGCACCGTAAGGCAAATCGTGTTACATTGAGTGACACTAATGGATCGAAGATAGCCTGTTGCAAGTGCTTTATGATAAAAAAATGCTTCGCAATCAGTGGTGCCTGGGTAACGAAATTGGTTGCCCTAATGGAGCGCAGCCGTAGACTCTGCTGGGATAAAGACAGCGATACAATGAATGGAATACACCAAGGTGAGATGTGATCTTTGAAATGTGGTTTTCGAAATCGCTTTGACATTTAGTGGGGTCACATTGAATCGCTCTAATCGGGCTATAGTCTTTTTGTGAGCCACAGTATAATAGTCACGTAATCAATTAGAGAACTGTACGTGGGTAAGGAGATGTCCAACGATAGACTGGCTAGAAGCTACCGTGGAGTAAGGGTTTAAGAAATTCACAACCGTAATGATGAAGTAGGTACAGACAAATGGTATTCGGAGATTCCCACCAGCATGAGGAGGAATAAAAGAAATGCAACGTATTTCAAGGTGGTTGACTTGTTAAACTTTTGATTGTGTGCATATATGAAAGATAGACCATGAATATTTATTTAAAGATGTTATTGAGTGAAGTGATCAAGAAAAAACTGCAAGAAAAATTAAGCAGAAATCGGCACACTTAGACCAAAGATAGTACTTTTTGAAACCATAAACCTGCGTACAAAGCAGACTGCCGAAGCCTTTATTAACCAAGTCCTGGGTGAATATAGTTTTAACCATTCAGTTATTAAAAATAGAATGCTATCTTCTTCTTCGGCTTGGCAAACAATGTTAACGAAGCCATATTGAATGTATTAGAAAAAATAGTATAGCTACATCGCTGGATAGATACGAATAAATCAAAATATACAAATAAGTCAAAACTGTACGAATTGAAGCGAAAAGCTATTATGGTCGTATAATATAAATTGCATGTGTTAGCACAGTTACGGAAGTGGTCGTCTGCAACCATCTTCTATTATAGTTCAGACTTAATTCTGACAGAGAAATTACTCGTAATGCCATTTTGTCAAAAAATCAACGAATTTCATCCAATCTAGATTTTAGCTTTATTGTTTTTTTTTACTTATATTACAGAACCGCAGAGCAGATGGCGTTGATCAAAATTTGTGTATTTACAAACAGCATTAAATTTAGCTATCTTGGTTGGTTATCTATTATTTTAAGCCGTTTTTATTTCAAACTTATGTTGACAAATCAAATTGTAAATCGGCCTAAAATCCTACAAATAAATATTTTCTATGTATCAACCCAAAATTATTGAGTATGAATCATCTACATGTGGCTGCCGGTAGCTACTCGTGCTGTTGTACACAAGTAGGTGGTAGTAGATGAGAACATTCGTTTGACGCATTCAGTACTTTATTCTGTTTCCCATAAAGTTATATTAGTTTTAATACTAATAAAGAACAAACGATTATTCCACTCAAACTATAAAATGTCTCTTCCTATCTCTCTCTGCTTCTTTCAGTCGTTGTCAATTTGTCATTTCTTTGCGTGTGTTGCCGTGGTGTTATAATACATTGCTTTCAACATAGAAAAGTAATTTAAAGTATGTTCTTCCAATTTTATTTTATTATTAAATTACTCGATGTACATAACTTTACTCGATGTACCTAATTTACTTCCATTGCTTATTGCATGTAATCTTACTTTGGGTTCCAAATTCCTACACCTTATCCAGTAAAAGAGTTTAATGTTGATTCAACTTTTCTGTCAAAATATACAGCCGACCTAGAAAACACGAACGATCAATGTCAAAAAATATCAACAATACCAAAATAAATACATTATTCATTCATTATGTAGACAATAAATATTCTGTTTAATGTTAAAGGTCATCCATTCATCAAATACTTAACAAAACGCTTGCAAAATTAGTCTAATATCTTTAAAAGAAAACGCTAAACATTTGACATCACCCATCCCATTAACTGTGGGAAGTCATTAATTAAATCCCAACACCTCATAAAAACAAAAACAAACAAACAAACATCGCTAACTATTATCTGAATTAAAAACGAGTCTCGAATCACCTTACCAATCATAATCAAGCCCTGCCCTAACGTATTTCCTGTCAAACAACCTCTTATGCCGTTATGCGCTTTGTTTAATCGGAGTAATTTCAAAAGACATACACACATTGGAAGGTGATTCATCAAATTACTATGTCACCGGTGAGATCTGTGCCTAGGTGGTGCTGACAGTCCATGTATAGTCATAATCTCATCTGCATTGACATCTCTCCACGGCACACCTGGATTTTTTTCCTACCTTCGCATATCTATCATAGCACACACCTTTTCGATCCAAAAACTGAAAAAAAAATCTATCCAATATCCAGGTTGAGGTCTGTTGGGACTGCGCGTGTTGGCTTTTTCTTTGAGAATGTCAATTAAACGAGTACTCCTTCAATTACGATCCATCAGATTGCAATCTGGATATTATGTACGAAGAGCCACACTATCAACACCTTACGAAAAAATGTAAAAAAGGGATACACAAAGATAACTGTGATAAGTTTTGTCTTTCTTTTTTTTGACAATGCTTGGGTAACTGCTTTGGCTATCTAACGCAATCCACCAGTACCCCGAAGAGATGGAGACCTAAACTTTGCCATTTGCATGTCTTGCTGTCATCGGTGGCTATGTTTTTCCTTGGGGAATCATTTTTTGTTGTCTTCTTCTCTTTCGAGTGAATTCAAATGCCAGATGCTTATATGTTGATGGAGAAGTACTGAAAGAGTTGGTAACGGAACATCTTCCCATAGACCGGCATGTGGCAGAATACAATTGCGCTGTGATTCCCTGCATGTAGATAGATACGCTTAGAAAGTTCACACATTTGGACAAATAATGCAATGGTCCTTTGATACAGTTTTCAGTATGTGTCTGGTGTGGGTGATAAATGACATGCATTCCAAAATGCTGTGGATATGGTCGTGTTGGTATTCAACAGTTGGGGCCAGAAAAAGTGGCAGTGCTTAGGACTGCCTTTTTAAATCTTGTCGTTTGAACAGTTTTACTTATCCTGAAAATTATATCCTATATTTCAGAAAAGCACATTTTACGTCCTAGTTAGTAAAGCGCGACACCAAAAAATTTAATTATTGCCACAACACCAAATCTTATCACTGCCCCATCTCTTGAAAAAGTCTGTCAAACATACAAGAGTAACACGGTCATGGCGAGAAGATTCTTAAATTGCCCCTTAGGATTCGGTGCTAAATAGAGGGTCCTCTTCTTTGTGGCAAATATAATAACTTCGCACACACAAATGAAGGGAGAAGCTAGGCTTGATGATCTGTATGAGCCGTTAATTTCATATACATATTTAATTTTTTACTGATTTACGATCCACTGTTGTTCAGTGATGAGGCTTACATGTGTTAAATATTGATGGCACTGGTCATAAATGCATTCATTATTGGTGAATTCCATTAAGTTTTTCTGGACACTAACCAGATACGACAATTTAGTTCCTTTACGTACACATCCCTACTAAAGTACAGCTATAATCCGGGATAAATCTGGCCCCAACCAATAAGTTAGATCCTCAGATAAAAGCCGTAAGTTCCTCACTTCAAGTTACTCGAGGTCGGATTTTACTTGGGTTCGCCACTTAGAGCGGGCTATTCATCTACTGCTCCTGACTTTTGGCTGGGAATTGCGCCGGAATATTGCTATCCAATCGCTATACATGCTTTAGTTATCTTAAACGTTCAATTCTGAGTTTTTTTTTGATCAGGTCTATGTCTCTGTACAGCTCGAAAAGTTTCCATTGTATTTTCGTCCCCATACTCAACACAAAAGGGACCGAAGATTTTCGGAAGAATATTTCGCTCACAACGACAAAGGATTTCTTCATTATATTTTGATACGGTCCTTGCTTCAGCGTAGTATAGCAGGACTGTGATGATCAAGGTCTTATATAGAATCTCATTAGGACATTTTTACTAAATCGCCTTTTTCAAGAAAAACTATTAGCAAGAGTAATTCTTTGGTGGATTTGTGACAAAATGTCGTCAGAGTTAATAAAAGCAGCCGAAGTAGACAAAGTGCCTTTTTTACTTCAAAGCTGTAGCAATTGAGTTAAATCGCGTTCATACGCGTGTAGAGTATAAAATGTTCGTATAACAATTAGGAAAAATTACAATTTAAACAGCCTCTACTGTTCTTTTTTAACCCACATGGCAATTGAATCGCATTCTCATTCGAACGCTTTTGTAGTCGTTGGCTTATACTTGTAAAACCACACTCCGTAAATCACATGTAAAAGTCTTTACATTCCGTAAAGTGACCGAAGAAGTGGGGTTTTGCCTAGTGATCGAATGATTTACTAGATATAATGTGTCTGTCCTAAATATTTTGTGGTCGATGTGGTATTTGAAATATACAAACTGCATTTTGCAAAGTTACAAATGCTTATGTTGCAGATTTGTAAAATACATTTTCAAAATATCCTAATGCGATATTTTGCAGAGATTAACTAACTAATGGCTGGTACGGAGAGGGTGATAGCTCGTCTAAATTATCTTTGCGTCGACAAGCCCACTAAAGGATACCTAATTAGGAAACTTTCCCAATAGGTTATGTTGGGATGTAAAACCAAATGTCAGTCAAAGAAAATGTACCTAGTTACTTACTTCTACCCTATATTCAATTGAAATGCTGTTAATGAATGTTGCATTCAAAGGTTTTTTTTTCATCCGGTCTGGTAATACAACAACGGATACGACTCGATCTAGGTACGTAAGCTGGGACTGAATTTAGTTCACTAATGATGCATCCTTCGGTAAAACAAATTAATTGAAGTGTTTTACCAGGAAAGAAAATATGAAATTGTTCGAATGTAGTTTTGATATAATTCAGATGATTACTGAGTACTGATGACTTGTTCAACTAAAAATGTACTGTGGTCTACTTCTACTGCGAAAAAAGGTTGATGTAGATAAATTGCATTTGCTTGGAGTACATGAAGTATTTCTTTGCTGGGGTGGGTTATTATTGTTTGTTCAATAGAAGTTTATGTTAAACGTAAACTTAAAAACTACAAAAGTATAAAGCAGGCAAATTCTTAGCTCATGGTTATATAAGAGTTATCATACCAATTTAAGAATACCAGAAAATCGTTTAAACATATTTATTTTTGAATAAACAAAGGATCTACGTTTAAAAAGTTTTATTGATCGAATATAACTTCTAAATTAAGATGATGGAGCTCAACACTGTGCTTCACAACGGTAATAACCTTTTCTGTTTGCATTGTTTTTGTCTTTGGGAATTAATAATATTTACTAGAGTGTACATTTTCATTCATCGTGTGCCGAAGAAGTTGTTCAGATGGACGATTGTGCCAACCATAAAATAGACGTACCGCACGATAAGTTTGGCTAACCGAATCATGGTTTTCAAAATAAGTTTGCAAAATGTTCATGAAAGTTCTGGGATTAATCTATACATCATAAAATGGTAAAATGTACTAACCACAAATCAACTTTCAACTGTAAAATTGACAATCTGTAGAAACAGTTTTGCCAGTTCGTTTCTTTTTTTTAAACATTTTTCCAATTTCTTTAAACTTTTAGTATTTTTTTAAAATTCCGTATGGTTTAAAAAAACTTGAAATGTTTTTAAAAGTTTACGGGGCAGTGGGAAGATTTTTAAAATTTAACAGAAACCATAGTAATTTTTATCATCCAAGCTCAAAATTTAAACTGACACAAAGATAAAGACGGTCGGGAAAACTAGATCGACTCAACTTGCAAATATGATTCTATCTTTATAATTTACAATGTGTCCATCTTAATTATTTCTCTTTCTTACAAATTGTGTATCAAAATAAATATGTCTCTACACGAATTAGACGCTTCGAGTTAGAATCGTGAAACATCAAATCAATGTTACTCCTTTCTTGCCATTCTCATTCATGAAAGAGAGAAACAACAAAATGAAACAACAGCATCATACAACTGACAAAGGAAGTAGAAATCCCATATTTGGTTTTGTTGTATATACTAAAATTAATTACCAGCCCTAAATATTATGTCTATAAATGAACATTGTATTATGCACTACCTCCTCATAAAACCACTTTAACGATATAATATTCTTAAATATACATTACGTATAAGGTATGTAAAAGGGGTCTAATGGTGTTTGGTTCTCGTATTAATGTTATGTATATCATAGTATTTGAACGCTATTTAGATGAGAAGAAATTAAAGGTTTAATTACAATTACCAAAAAACGTGAATAAGCTTTTTTTTTTAAAGATATGGACATTGGACATATTTGAAAACTACCTTCGATCTTTCTTGGAAGAAAACGATAATGTTAACTTGTTGGATGGATGTATCAATATAATATCTTGAGTTATTGTTTAACTTAATCTTCTGTTGCGGTAGTTATAGATCTAAAATGCCAATTCCGAAAACATTTTGGGCTTTTTAACCATCAGGTTAAATTAAGTTCACGAGTTAATGAAACCTATACTTGCTATGTTGTAATAAAAAAGATTAAACTTTGAGATCTAAATTGTAAATCATGATGATGATTACAAAATACAAATTTTTAATTCAGCCGGTTTTTAAGGCCCAAGAACATAGCGTTCTTTTCACATCCATGCATTGCACGATGATGGGACACACAATCTTATGCCCAATCCAAATGACTGAGTTAAGTAAATCTAGTTCTAGCTATTGTTGAACATTAAACATTTTGTTTTTGAATTTTAAGGGAATTTAATCAAGAATTGGTCTTTATTGGTGTTTATTGGAATTGAAGTAAAAATAATGAGTCACACATTAGCTTTATTAAAAATTTCAATTTCTATTTGCTTATAATATCACTTTTTTCAATAATCATTGAATGACCATTCCATCATCGAAACGATTTTATAAGCAGAATAAAATAGTTCAAGAATAGTTTTTCATTCTAATAGCAAACAAAAAGTGGATTAAATTAATGATCTATAGACGAAATGCATATAGCAATATTATTTTCGTAAAACGTTTTTTTTTTCAATTTCCAAATTAAACCAACCTCCGTTGATTACTTAATCTGAATATTTTGTTCAAAAGATTCTTTAAAATTCCTTACGGTTTTACCAAAAACAACGTTTTTCTTAATAGCGGTTGGATTTTGAAATTGTGTAGATGCAATTGTTTTGCTGGGAGCAACAAAGAGACCATGTATCATATTTTATTATTCAAGCTCAAAGTTTAAGGCCCAAAAACTGGTGAAACGCACAGAATTGCCGAACCCAATTGTAGGGGTTTCTCGACTCAGATTTTTTTTCTCGACTCCAATACTTGGTCTAATAGGAGCAAATAAAAATGAAAAAAAAAAAAATAAAAATGGCAAATAAGTGGACTTAAGCGATGTAACAATTTCCAACTTAAACTTTTTATTTATTTGCTTTTTCGCCGCACTTTTAACTTTTTGGTTCGGTCCCTTTCCCGAAGACATTATTTGTCTTATTAACTCTATATGTGCGGAAAAGAGACGGTATAAAAACGGTTTATCGAGTCTCAGTCCTAAATCAGTAAACAATCGATACCTACTCCTTGTTGTTTAAAAAATGTTGTTTTCAGAAAATGATATTCTTGTTAACTTCGAAGAGAGAGATAACCGAGAATATAAACAATTTTGTATTTGAATTCTTGAAAAGGCCTCAAAAACTTTTTTAATTGTATGTAGGGTCATCTGTGTGATGTGGGTGGTTTTTCCATGACACTTTTTTTATTTTTTCTGTTTATTTGGAGGATCAGTTCTTGCTTTTACACATCGTTTGAATGTATAAGTTACATATCATTGTCGCGAATATGTGTTACGATTCAACAAGGAAGCATACGCAACTTATAAAAATGAGTGTGCTTGGCAGTGATCTTTATTAGTTACAAAAAATGGTAATAAAACCAAAACAATCCTTTCTTGTTTTTTGGTAACCCTTTATGTTATATGCGTCAACTGAAAACTATTACGTTCATTATAATAATGAAAACTAGTATGCACAAATCAAATATACATATTTTTTTTTATTTTAAACATTTGAATTTTTGGACTTTAATATTTTAAACTGCTGTATCATGGGATAATGCATAAAATTTCCAATAAAGGGACTTACTATATGTTGGCAGTTAAAATGGATTAAGTAAAAAAAGCTTGTTTTTGACCCCTCTACGAAAACCCGTTATCAGTTTTTGGCGCTAAACTTATCGTTCTTTCCCCGTTTCTTGTGCTGAACACCCAAATAAATGTATACCACCCTTAGTTTTGTAAATGCCGAAACGTATTCTCAATCACATTGCAATCATATCTAATCCTGGTTAGATACATCCCGTCGCCCAATCGATATTCCCATTAGCGGTCATTCACACAGTCACATCGAACAACATTTCTATTCACGTTACAGTTGCTCCCGTTAAGGAATTAACGTCACTAGTATATACATTTTTTTTTACAAGAAAAGTATTTTTGGAATGTTCCAAATTATATTAGCTGTGTGTATACATCCTTCCTTAGAAGGGAATTCCGATTCCTGCGACACATAATCTAAAAAGACGCTTTACTCTTCGCCAGCGGAGGAACTCTATGCGTGTATGTCTGTTTGTAGGAGAATTTCCTGTTTGACAGACTTTACCATCGTGTTATCTAAAGAAAAAATCCTAGAAGTCATGCATTAGCAATAACGAAGCGATAAGGGCCATGGACGTTGAACACGGATAGAGTAAGCATAGGATACAAAACAACAACATTCGTTTATGAATTACAAAAACCCTCCCCCAGTATGATCCATCGTTTTGGCCCTCATATCGGGCGCTCTTTTAACACTCAAATGTCTCGTAATGTGAGATTTATGTTTGCCTAATATTTCTTCTATTTTTTTTCGTCTGTCGTCGCATATGACACGTCTAAAAATCTTCATCCTTGCATGGAGAAACACAGCATAGACACACAGCACTTATATACACACACATAGAACTCGAGCCAATCAACTAAGCTGCCTTAGTGTCAATGGATTCGTCGATTTATGTCCAAAAGGCGGAGGCACTTAGACCAAAGTTAACTAAATCCTTGTCATCAATCTATTTTCTATGGTTTTGTGTGGCCAAATATAGTCGATCCCTCGACCGACCGATGGGAGAAGCCCAGTTCGATGGGCCATCGGCGAGTTAATCAATTTTAAAAGTGAACTATCTATGCTCCGCTCATTCACACTTCGGAACTCGGCAAAGTGCTTGTCATATCTTCAAAGAAGGAACGTGGATAAGTCAATGTGCTCTGTGGGGTTTGTTTGCTTGGTATGGGAGGGATGCCGCAGGACTTTTCATCGCTGCGCTACTGCTTTGACTGCTGCTGGGCGGATGCTTTATGGTGTGGTTTTATTGACGGACATAATTAGTTGAGCTAAGTGATATATATGCACGTTACGTTACGTCTATATTGTGTCGTGTAAGTGGTTGTAAAAAAAATTGAATTTCATTAAGGAGACTTAGCATTATCATGGCTATTCAATTGAGTTCGATGAATAATAACTCGATGGGGACGTCAAGTGGTCGATATATTATGTCCAAGGGCTTCAGTGCTTATACAAGTGCCTTTGACTACATAATTCAGTTAACGGATTTCCTTGAAGGCTGCCGAAGTTGAATTCATCACTCGTAGAACCATATGGACCGGATTGAAATCAATCGTGTGTAGGTCGGGTTTTTTTTTAAATTAAAAAACAACTGCGCATCAATATAAATAAGCGACAGTATGGCATTGGAATCAATATTTATTCATAAATATTTCTGTTAGTATGACAAGGTCTTTAAAGTTTTTAAAAGCGATGGAAGTTAGGCATCTGGTTATGTAAATTTAATCGAATTATTGTATTGTAAAATGAAGTCGGTTAACGTTGGGAATTTCGCTAGAATCCCCTGTTTTCACATAAATCTGATTCTGCAGACATTTGTTCTGAAGTTTAAAGCTTATTAGGCAGAAGATTTTCAGGTGATTCTACAGCTTAAGGTTTGTTGTAAGGAATTATGTTTCAAATGTTGTGTAGATCTGATATTTATATCCTTTTTAATTCTGTCTAAGTGCTCTCATATCGCCGATTGTTTGATCCTTAAACAGGAGGCTCGGTCCTGCTTATCATTTTGGGCTTAGAGATTGGTATTCAAAGTTCCTCTTGGCTGGTGAACACTTTTTCCACTGTAATCAGTGGATCCCGCGTGTGGCGGGACCTCCTTTTTATGCCGAATCCGAACGGCTAAGTTGAGATAAGCTTTTGTTGAAAATTGATAGCCAGTAAAAAATCATCTAGGTGTTTGCTACGGCTGGGATTCGAACCCAGACATTCTGCGCATCAATTCAGTCATCGCACTAACCATTTCGCCACTGACCCCTCCAAATTCCAAATAAATTGCTCCCTTATCATCTTCCTTATAATTAATTTTTCAGATTCGGATTCATAATTTTAAAAATATAGCTCTGATGGATATTACAGTCAGGCGGCGCGCGTTCACTGACTAAAACCTTAGTAGGGTTCACTAGAAGCGACGTATTCGCATCCTAAAATGTGTAACCCATGATGTCAGCTGGAATAAATGTAACTCCCTTGCCTTTTTTCTGATTTTGTCCATAGCATTTTCGAATTTATGGTAATATCCGCCCTGCAACATGATATTTGTTTATATTAGCACCCGGTATACCTGGGCGTTCCAAAAGGGGCTGTCATTTGAGGGAGCATATATTTCTCATACTTCTTTTACGTGGTAAGAGAGTTACACTTATGGGAGAACCATCAACTTGCAAGGCCAGCTTGTTACTGCTAGGTGTTAACGCGTCAGTATTCATTACTGGAATATGCGCTGCCGGTGGTCTTTTGGGCTCACTCGGCTGTTCGGTACTAATCTACTTGAGAGCTTCACTTAAGGCGAAGTCTACAATTAAGCTGGGAATTGAACATTTGGCGAGCTGGAGTATTGGCGTCCATATACCACAGTTCATGTAAGGACACATAAAGCCCTTACAAAAAGTGGTGATCTTAAAGTGATTCTTCTAATTTCTCAGCATTTGTTTTAGCTAAAATATGATTTATAGTTGAGAGTCTCTACCCGAGACAAAGCAGCTCCTCACCCTTATCGTCTCGAACCTAAAGACTGCGATTCATTATTGTATATTAGCTCAATGTGCTGAAGGCAATGTATTCGATGTGTTTTTAGCTCTTCTACTGATCCACATTTTGGTACTGTTGCATCTTCTCCTCCATTCGCCTTCCACAGGACCAACACTTCGACGAAGAATTTTTCGTTCTAAGATGCCTAATATATGCTCCGCTTTTTCATTATTTAGGCAGCACTTACCGCCGTAAAGTAAGACTCCTCTGGTAGGATTAGGGTCCGATAGAGCAAACATTTAGAATTTCTATACTTAAAATGTTGATCATCGGTTTCCTACGGTCAGAGAAAGATTAACTTTTTAACTATCTTAACGTTGTTGATGTCAACAGTGATATTTTATCCAATTTTGTGCCTCGAAAGTAATACATTTGATGATGGCATATTCATTGTCATGTATTTATTACCTACAAGATCAACGAATTTCGTCAGTTCATCAATTCCCATAAGGCAAGATCCGAGCAACCAATGATGTCGATATCGTCTGCGTATCCCAGTAGCTAGAGGGATTTGTTGATAAGAACGCTTATCCTTGTCGGAATCTGGTACATTTTTAGAAAGTTCAGAAGAGGTGCCGGTAATACATACAAATAATTTTGTATGCATTACCCGCCCTTCAATAGTCTCATCATCTTAAATTAATAATATATTTTTATGTGACGCCGAAGTCAATATCGCATTCCAATCAATCGCATTTCAAAACCAATTCACATGTATTGTTAACTGCTCAAAATTCGCCCGAAAAAATAATAATAGCCAAACGGTACTTTTACACAACTCCATTCCATTTTACATACCTAAGCATAACTATCGACCAAAAAAAACGACAACTTTGACATCCGGAAGATGTGCAAAATTAAAATTCCATTCAAACAACGCGTGCTTAGTACGTCCAGTCATTGAACCAGCACTACCATAAAAGGAATATCTAACCTAAATTCGGTAAAGAGGTTAAACCGTACTTCGAATGGAATAAGAATAACAGAATAAAAACGCATACACATAACTATAGGTATCCCCAAACAGAACCTACCCATTGTCTAAATGTCGTATCGTGTACAATTCAAGAAAATTAAATTACACAGCCATTGCGGTATGGTCAAGCGAGCAGAAAACAGATTCCCCAACTCACGCCCCAAGACGGAAGGCTTAGCTAGTCCGTCAGGTGAAAAACCTTAACGGTCTCGTGGATATCTATCCATTCAGTACAACGCAACGATGACGGCGCGTTGGACAAACATTATCGTAATCGATCGAGTGCCTTTTGTGTTAGCACCTTTGATGGTGGCTTCACCGGTTACCCACCTGAATAAATTTCTTTTTTACATAATCGCACCGCGGGGTACATTCTGCCGCATAAAAAAGGGTAAACACATCACCGTCACCACCGCCGCCGCAGTGCGGTTACCGTGATGGCGAAAACAGGTGCGGGTCGATAGATACTCGTACAAATAAGAACCTGGTTAGCTCAATGATTGAAACGCATTTTTTCTGTTTAATCGGTTATCACTTTGTGGTTTGTCAGCCCAACCCGCCCTAAAGGCAGCAGCGAGCAAATGAAGCGAATTGCATTTCAAATGAATTTCCGCAAATACTAACTCGCATGAGCTTTAAGCGATTTGAGGCGGATGTTGGAGGGTTCCACAAGGTTCTGGTGCTCGGATAATGAATCCACCTCTGGGCCTGTCCCACATTTTACAGGCCGCTCACATGCTTTTGAAACTATTAAATGCTTCGTTGTATGTACAATGGTCTTACTCAAGAGCAGGTAATTAATTACAACTTTACACCTTTGCATGCACAAGAAGTTAATTGAAAGCTCATTTACATCGATGTGAGGTATCTCATCATTGCCAATTGCCACCTCCAGTTTTTTTCTTTCTCGACGTAGAGTTTCCTTCTTTTGAGAAGATGATAGGTACAATATTTCCAATTTTTATTCATTTGCGTGTGTGTAGATACATTACTAATGTCAGTCCAAGTTTACACCATAAGAAACCTAGCAGATACTGTAATTTCGAATCGCAAGAGTACTCACAGTGCAATGTCAACATGGCCTTGGGCTTATTATTTTTGCATCAGGTTTTGCTGTGCTGTTGCCTTGAAGGTGTTGTAATTAACATTGGTTTTAGCATCAACTGCAGCCTCAGTTACATCGGTGTGACCCAGTAAATTTGGCGAGTTGTCGAGTGTTGGTGTTTTTGTTCATTGATATTAGTTCGCGTTGGGTGTGGAGTGGATGCATCGCACCTATCATCTAATGATATTATTTGAGAAGCAATTTCATAATCGTCGTTTGTTGAAAATGCTTCATTGTTAGCGCATAACAATTTGTTATAATTAATTTGGTTTTCTTCTCTCTATTTCAGGAGGCCGTTGAATCTAAATGCAGTGGTAAGTTGCTGAAGCTTTTTTGTAAGGACAAATCATTAACCCACGTATATTATTAAGAGAGTCCTATTCCGTGTGTGATGTGTGCACTA
Source organism: Rhingia campestris (assembly GCA_932526625.1). Taxonomy (NCBI): domain Eukaryota; kingdom Metazoa; phylum Arthropoda; class Insecta; order Diptera; family Syrphidae; genus Rhingia; species Rhingia campestris. The sequence continues at coordinate 221,254,025 of OW052182.1, forward strand.
ACTAGTCTGGGAATAAGCAATAAAGTAGTTTCGAATTTCCGGAAATAATTAAAAAAAAATCTGTATTCCCCTATTAAATGACAAATCATCTCTGGTATTAGTTTCCATTGTAACTTTTGTTTTAATTTTGTTGTGAGATAGAATGACAAACCAACGACTTTTGACAAATGATGGATGTGTTACTCCATACTTAAAGTATAATTAAAGCAGGTTTTGTTAGTCCACATCAAAAAGTGGTTATTATTAGAAATTTAGTTTCATACCGGAATAAAACGATATTTTGAGACTACATTTTCATTACTACATGGGTTAAAACTCTAAAAAGACGAAGCCACTATTAGATCATATGTATGCCATTTTAAAAATTACTAAGCCGTGTGTTAATTGCGTTAAAATTGAGACTAAATTTTATCCACTGGTTAATTTTTGAGGGTTAAAGAAAAAGTAAGATTGTTATTATGTCAAAATAAATTGCCTTATAATAAGAATTGTTTTAACTCTTCAAATTAAAAAGTATTTTTTTTTTATTTTCAATATCTTCATTTTTTCTTTCCGGTTGCATCAAACGAGGTTGAATTATTTTAACTCCTAACTGTTGGAGTTCGTTTGAAATCATAAAACCTTGATCAACCATTACAGCATCTCCTGGTGTCTGTAAGGTTGAAAATTGCTTTATCGGATGCAGCTGTACTAAAAAAAATTCTAATCAGGTGATACTCAAATTAAGAGTTTTACAGTGCCTTCTTTGTAGTTAGTATAAAAAACATGCTCTGGAGATGAGCCATCCAAATTTAAGAGTTTTTATTTCTGTGCAATCGAGTATACTGTTACCGTATTCATATATTTTGTAAAACATTTAAGGTGACATGCCTTTGCTATGTTCCGGAGGCCAAACAGACTCAATTTAAAAAAAAATACTTTTAACAGTGTAATGGTTTGAATTCCAATTGCAGTTTTCAACTTCTTATCCATATTGAATCTGAAAGTCAATGTATGCAAAACAAATGTTGGTCATTCACTTAAGTGGTCTTATTTATCTGGCTTATTCCGACTTCAATTCCGATTGATACAAATGATTTTCCATTTTCAGGAAATTTACTGATAATATCTTAATATATAAATAACTTTCTCTGTGGGTTCCTCTTGTAATCTGATTACTCTGATTTTTTTAACACATTGCTCAGTTAGCTCCTTTAGGAATACAATATCAGCTCTTCTATACGAACTGCATTATACTTTTGACACACTGGTGGTATAAATACCATGGCATTGATACCATTGTGTTGGCAATACCCTGGGTGGTAACATACGCTTCATGTAGTATGAGTTGACAAATGGCAATTGAAAAGTGGTACATTTCACTTAGGAAGAATGGCGCTGCGATCGGTAGAATTCTATGTATAACAGGGTAAAAATGATAATATTAAGCCCCGTAGATATCATGCTGCTCACGTGTCATTAACGTGGTATTTCCTGACACATAAATGGTACATCCGTATACTATAGTTTTGATACCACCAGTGTGTCAAAGGTGTTATGGAATTCCGAAATATAGTATACTTTTTATTTTTGCGAAATATTATTATTATTACGATAATTATTTTTTGTTATACAAAAGCTTTTACTAATCTTGAAAAAAGCAATCCAATTAATATTTACCTACTAAATGCGAGCAGGCGTTGTGAACATTTGTGAACAAATATGTTTCCAAAAAATAAAGCTAAACACAGACATATGATTCACAATGTACCTTGTATAATGTACAAACTTAACCGCTAAGTTTTTCGCTTAAACTGTCAATTCGATTAAAAGCGATAGTATGTTAAAACTAGCTATTGTCAATAATTTCTCATCAGAATTGCAAAAAAATAAATGCTTTCAATTTCTTTCAATCCTCAACAAAACCAGACAAGTATGATCTGTGAATTTGTCAGAATTTGAATTTTTGCAAATGGCTTCGCCCCTTATGTTGTAGACAGATAGGGAATTGAAGTTGCAACAGTAGCATTATTGCTACTGGTAATTTGATCAATTTCCGGTCTGTTCTTTTAATGCAGTGTGGATTTCGACAGACTTCTTCCAAAGGGGATTTTCGTTAATCACAACTAACTACGAACCTTGCAAGTTTTTTTTTCATTTTATGTGTTACAAAATGGGAGCCAATTTCCTCGTTGTTTCCTCATATACGTTTCCTCTACCAACTACCATTTTTTCGCCAATATTTGTCATGAATTTCTTTGTGATAATATCACATTGGGCCATATAATTTTAGATAATTACTTTTAGTAAGCTAAGCAAGGGAGTAGTTCCAGTGCTATGATAACTGACAATTCGCAAAATAAGAACGGTACTATTTATGTCAATTCATTGAGAATGAATTGCCCCGACTATACATGTTTCGGCTCATCGGAACTTAATTATGGTGATGCATCTTGGTTTTCATCTCCTCTCCGACGATTAAAGTCAGCTCGTATGAAGATTTCTTAAGTCAAAGTGGATGATAAGCTTGTAGGTTTACAAAATCGGCATCAAATAAAATCCCCTTTCGAATAAAGTCTTATAACTCTATATGTTTCCTAATTCCAACTAATCCTCTTAACATACTCCTCCTTCCACTTGTTTGAACAGCCTATACATGTACATGAATAACGATGACACTAAAGTACACTTACCTTTCGACAAACTAATCACACTAATTGTTGTTGAAATTCATCGAATCTTCAAATACACCAATGCTGGGGAAGAGCATATTTCACCCCAAAAAACCATCATCTCCAAAACGCATTCACCGTATAGATTGGAGTACACGTTTCAAATATCCTGCACATTGCAATGTCTCATTTAATGGATCACTGGCAAAGGATGCGGATATTTTTACTGTCTACTCTGTCTGATGAAGCTTAAATTTAGTTCTTCTCATATCAACATACCTTCTATCTTCTTCATGCAAATCCTTTTCGATACGGCATAGGAACATGGTGTTGTGATGCTGGAATTAAAATCGAAAAATGGCACAAAATACTCTCGTACCTTGTACCCGATGGTGAGGTGGTGGGAAGTGGAAGCGATGCACAAATTACGAAAATAATTTCAGAAAAAGGAACTACGACTGTGAACGAATGCAAAGATTAGATTTGCCTTCGTCCGGAATGCTTGCTACGGAATTAAGGAAATTTCCCATTTGGCAAGACGGAAAATGGAATAACCGGTAAAAGGAAAACTCTGCTACAGTCCCTCAGCTACCGTCGCCGCCAGCCACTGAACGCCAACTAACCAACTTATTCCTTCTTCGTCTTCAATTTGAGGTCGAATCCATATTTAAATATTAAACAGTTTAATGTATCCCCACAGACAGTGCGCTTCCTGATGTGTGGTCCTTTCGAGTGTACGCGCCCATTGTGTATTTATAAAGGTACCACCATAGTTCGAACGCGATGGTCTAAAGATACATCTCCCCTTTTCGCAATATGAATTTCAATAGCTCTCTGCAGATCATATTCAATTTTCTAATCTCCGTCCTTGGAAGCCTGTCCGACAGGTGTACATGTATGTGCTTGTAGTCATTCTCTTTTTCAATAAATCGAACTAGTAATTATGTACGAATATCCTTACGTGATTGTAGATAGAACGAAAGAAAAAAAGTCAACTCCTTTCATCTATGAATGGAAGAGAGTCCTTTGAAGAGGTGAATACGTGAATAGTGCGCCCACCCGCATAATAAATGTATTTAATTAGTGAGCTTTCAGATTTTTCAATGCACGCGCTACTGGTGCGCGGGGAATGTAATAGAATATGCAAACAGCAGGTTCTTGTGGAGCCTGAGTAATTAGATGGTCCTGTGATGGGCTTAAGCAATCAGAAACTTTAAGCTCGCTGAATAGGTCGATGCATGGTTATTTCATTATTAGGAATTCTTAACGAGGTCCCTTTTGTTATCCGATAGTGGCATGACGGCATACAGACTACATACACACATATCCAACAGCCCCACCCTCTCAAATCATAAGGGCAATCCTATTGTGTTTGATGAGGCCGCCCGACATTCGCCTTATGTAAAATTCGTTATGGATCGTCGATGGAAGCTAATTTGCCATTTATGGCGATAAAGTGGGATTCGATTGAAGACTGAGAATTTTCAAAACCGGAGGTGAACAAGGGGGTTGGTCCCTCATAATGGGTCGACTAATGCATATTTTATTCAATTATCGAATGATTTACACATTTTGCGCATATTAGCGCGCATCAGGTTCTGTGGACCTTAAATGTTGGCACGGGGGGTGGTAGCTATGCGGTGAATTATTGATGTGCCATTTCTTCATGAAGTTTGAATGGTATTCCTAATGTTGACGTATATACTGGAGTTGTGATCTTTTTTTTACGACCTGCCTTTGGTATCATGATGACATTTCTTTATGACTTGTGACATGTGTTGCTGTGGCAGGGAAGTGCGCATCGTTAAGTATAAATATCGCTGCGTTGTGTTTGAATTAAGTTGCATGTGGACAGCGGTGATATTTTTTTTATCCTGCGAGGATGTACGAATTGTAATGGAGCAATGGTTGTTACAATTGAGAGTGCACCGTTTACGACTAGGGGGAAGGTTTTAACTGTGAATGTGGATGATGTACTATAATACTTACATCAGAACATAAATGACTTTCGAAGATACAAGGTAGGTAGTTTTATTACGGCTGGGAATATCGTTGTCCAATAATAATTTTACTGCGCTTATAGTTTTTCTTAAATATAAAATCGCTTAAGAGAACAATATATGTGTCGTTTATTATAATAGTGGTGTAACTCCATTTTTTAAAAAGACTCAATTATTAGCTTAATGTTATCACATTTCCTAATATTTCTCAATATAAAAGTGAATCAACTCCAAAGACGCAATATAATATATTGTCTTTGGAGTTGATTCACTTTTATATGACGCAATATAATATATTGTCTTTGGAGTTGATTCACTTTTATATTGAAAAATATTAGGAAATGTGATAACATTGAGCTAATAATTGAGTCTTTTTAAAAAATGGAGTTACACCACTATTATAATAAACGACACATATGCATGTCATGTTAAATCTATAGGCCAGATAAAGTGTAAGCTTCAGTTTGTTAATATCTCGAAAGCATTTCTTGGCGTTTTTAGTTCAATATGTGTAAACATCATTTTCATCATTTTTCAAGACCAATCGTCCTTTTGTTTGACTGGTAGTTTTCTATCTCATTATCCATGCAATTCCTACAATAGTTATTTACATGACGGCCGAATCATATTAAGTGGTTGCGCATTAAAAATTTCTTAGTTATGACACGATCTATCGGTCTATCCAGCGAGATCAATTTCAAGTCCAGCTGTGGCCAAATGTATTTGGTGTACTGTTTTTTGATCTAGCTTGCAGATGAAGACAATCAGAGGGTATTGGTTTCTTTATAACCATATTTATTTCCTGTGCGTGAATATTTAACCCAACCTCAAAAGCCAGTCCCATATATTTTTTTTAAGGACAACAAGCTAGATATTTCTGTATCCAATGGTAGAATTAGCAGAATTGATATGTAGTCAACGTTACATCATTCGGGATTGCGAAGTTAATGCAAACATAAGTGGTGTTAGATGAAATAGAAAGTCTAGAGAACGTAGGGAGCAGTACGTGGTGACCCACCGATCCAAAGACAAACTGACCTAGCATTAACGTAACCATTACAATAATACCTTGCAAGAATACCTTAAGGCCAACTGTCTTCCACAATAAGTCGCAGGCATTTTGTCTGCATTGGGTTGGCTTGGTTATATTTGCAACTAGCAATGCAAAAGTTTATATTGATGAATACTAGCATATTTTTTCCGTCTGTCATACTCCGATGCACTAATTTTGCAATTCTAAAATGAAATGTATTTTTCGGGACTATCTTTACGTACTACAAAACTTAAATATTCAGAACTTCAGCAGATCAGTTGTGAACATGAACGAGTTATGGTGTATAAACGTCATACTAACAAAGAACTATATTATCCGATTTCACTAAAGCTCATTTTCTTTCGAGCTAACTTATGTCAAATGCAGTAAATTTTATTAATGAACATCAGCATAACGTAGGTATCGGTCAGATTGCGCAGCCACTTGATTTCGGTTGCAGAGGAAGAATATAAACAAAATGTTAAATGGACCGAAAATGGTGTAGTAAACAAAAGTGATTTTTTAAGTTTATGACCGATGTTTACATAAAAATTGTAGGAAATAAAGCCTCGTTGACGGCAAATATTGGTAACGTTTTATGTTCCTGGTCGATGTTCATTCAAAAACTATTTAATGAAACACCTACAATTTTATAATTTATATTAGGTATATTTCTGTATTCTCTGTAGTCGCATTAGAAAAGAAATGCTATTGTACTTACGTTGATTAGTGACGTTTATGAGCACACCCACTTCAAAAAAAGCTTTGGGATATCTAATAGATATTGAGTACCTACCACAAGATCGAAATAATTAACAAATTAACTTTTTGCATTTAAGTTATTACTTTATCAGTAAATAAACATATTTCAGAAGTCAAAACGGAAAGGCTTTTCCTTTTGTCCATAAAAATTTTATCAAATCGTCGCAAACACAATCTTTTGATCTATCAACGTTCCACTTTCAATCTACGTCTAGTTCTTCTGACAACGTTTAAAAAAGTATTGCGACAACTCTGCTATACATTCAAGATAAATTTTCATACTGATTTATTCAATAAATAAATAAAACTATACAAATATGTATGAGAAGGAAATACTATAATTTCATTGCACAATTTCTAAAGATAAGCCAAAGAAAGACATTCGAAGATGAATTACAAAAAAAATGGAAACCACACTTGTCAAAACAAATTATTGCCAATCATCTTTGTCCCTCTTCGCTTATTTATATCCCCAACTAACCACGAGGAATAGACGACAAAGTACGAACACACAATTGCCATCGAAAAATGGTTTTATAGTCAACCCTCATGGCTAACCCTGCTCAAATCAGTGTGCACGGGATTCCACTGTTGTATATACGCTTGTCAAGGAAAGGATCTTGCAAATATATATGCAAAATTATTCCGTGCATCATCATCATCATCATCAGCTCTGTGTCGTCTTCGTCGTTTTCGTAGTCGTCGTCATGCTCATCCAGTGCATGTCGACTGGTTCGCTATTTTTAGTAAGCCAAACCTCAGCTGACGCTAACAGATGTGGAGCCTTCACGGTGGGCGACGCGGCGCGGAGTAAAGCAGAAGTACCACGGTACACCGTAGAATGCATAATGAGTTGCTAGGATTGCTGCTTACCCGATACACAATGCACATTGCACACTACATTCAGTCATAGACATCGACATAGACCCACCCGTGCTCCTGCTGCTGCTGCACGAGTTGAACAAGACTATTGAAAAATTAAAAAGCATTTCAGTTTCAGATTCGGGTTCAGTTACAGCTAAAATAGCAAGAGAAGAGGACACTTGAAATTGGAAGGCGATACTCGTACTTTGTTGCATATCAATTGAATTGCGTTACGTTTGTCTGTTACTGTTCTGCTGCCCTGTGCATAGATGCAACTATATATAGGTAACGATGGGCATGGGTTTGGTGTGTTGATACCACGACCAACGACACGTTTATGAATAATTCAGATGCAATGCACTTATATTCGGAATATCAATAACTGCGCTATTACTTAATGGCGCACAGTGATACCACACGAACCCATCCCGCGCCGAGCCACTTATTAGACAAACTGAATTCGCGAACAAAGCCCGCTCGCGGTGTGTTGCGGTGTGCAACACAAACAATACAACGAATGTATGAGCGTACTTGTGCTCGTATCGCAGCTCAAGTTCATTAACCAAAGATACGGCTCTGCCTCTGGCTTTAGGGCCAAATTGCAGTTGCACGATATTCGTTTTAATTAATTGCTGGAATCTGCAGCTAGAGCTGAAATTAGCCGTATGGCTATGCACTCCTACCTGCTATTGCCGCTGGTCTGGATTCCATGCTTGAGGAATTACACACGTTACCAATAAGAGGCTCTTCTCTGCATCGGCAGCAACGTAAACAGCTTTTCCTTTCGTCTTTCAGCGATTAATATGGAGTGTGCGGCGCAGACCCATAAACCGGATAGAATGGGTAGAATTATGAGAATTAGCCCGGTATTACGAGTGAGAACTATTTAACGGGTATAGGACAGCTCTCAATAATGTGAGGGATCACTGCTGGATTATGGCTAAGTACGTATTTACCTTAGCGACAATTGAACGACGATGACGAGCCAATGTGACTCGAGAGTATGTGGTCTGCCATTAATTGGGATCTCTGAACGCAAATAGATTTGGTGTTTCGGTTGTCGTTGTCGATTGTTGTTGCATAACATTAAATGCCTTTCGGTCGACGACGACGACATGTAGGTGTGGTTTTAGTTGCCTTATTGGTTGGTCATTAGATGGGGTGGGTTTTGGTCAATTGTTCCATCATGATTTCGGTTAAAGACCTATATAAATGAGTATAATCGTGAAGCATTGATAGATGCAGAGCATTTGCATTTTAAGTGAAACTAATATTGATTTCCAAATTGTATCAATAGCTTGCAGTCACTTGTTTTGTATATTCGCTGGGTTGGTTCATGTTGCGAAAATATTAGGGTAAAGCAATTATTTCGAGGCATCTGTTTATGTTGTTCTTGGATGTTTGTAATACAAGCACTAGTTCTCCATTATGTTGGTTGGTTGCCCGAAATCATAATTTGACTGCAAGATATTTATGAAATACTATAAAACAACAACACTTGATAGCATAGCCATATAAATACCATGGAGTTCAAATGCCCAAAAAAAATAGTTTTTAAACTGCAACAAGTATATTGCATTTATCGATCTGGCAGTTAAGCCACGGAAACTTTTAATTTTTTTATTCTCTTAAATTAATTTTAACCTAATATTAGGCAAAAATGCTTAAATCTAACTTATCATTAACATGTTTGCTTAATCTAACTTATTGGCCCTTAGCGGGCGCTCTAAGCTTATCTCTAACATTTTTTTTAATTTTTGCCTTTCGGTTAAAATTTATCTTCTATATATTTTTAATATGTATATGTTTTGCTTTTCAAAGAAGAAATAAAAACTTTGAGTCATATCATTTTTTTTTGCCACGGAAGCAGAACCTCATCCCTGAACAAAATAGAGGACTGACCAGGGGTTCGGCGAGACTGGCGATACAAAATCTCTGTGACGAGAAAAAGCCGTCGACTATTTTGAAAACTAAGTGCTTTTCTCATTTTATATTTAATAGCTTTGTTTATTGAATACGAACATATAACAGAACAGGACAGAACAGCAGAACTCATAGCGTTTTCGATTGGGATAAAAAAAACAGTCTTTTTATGCTCTTGAGCACTTTTTGCTCTAGATCTATTTTTTTCGTTTTCGATTGGGATACAAAAATCACTTTTTTTTACTCTAGAGCAGTTTTGAAGAATATCGATCCCAAATGAGATTTACACCTACATGCGCCAACATAAGAACATTTAACAGCTGACTTATGTCAGTTGTAGTTTGCATTTCGCAGTTTGATTTGTGTTTTTTGTGATCAGTGAAAACTAAAAAGTTATTTTCTGCGAAAACTATAAACTAGAAATTGAAATATTTTTGGATGATCATATTCTAAAATTCATAAGCTTTGTTTTGACATCAACATCGCCAATGGTTGAATTTATAAAAAGCCGCATGAATAAAAAAACATTTCAAATTATGGTTTTCAATGATAGCTATAACTGCGGCCTGTCAAATGGCACACTAACCAGATCAACCAAAAGACGTTGATCTGGTTTGTTTGTGTGTTAAAAGAATGTTCGATTGGGACGGGCAAAATCTGAAATCTGAGAGCAAATCTGAAAATTCCAATCGAAAACGCTATTACATTAGTAAAACCTGCCAAAACAGAAAAGAACAGAACCTGGACAAGGTACAGAAGCTTCGCTTCTTTTGGACGTTTTAACAATTCAATATTATGCTCATAGTTAACATCGTAGCTTGTTTGTTGATAGCATATACTTTGTCTTGTCATGAGATATTTAGGGTTGTTGGATCTGCTTGCTTTGTAGCTGGGACTTATGCACTTCATATTCCAGACAACGTGTATGCTTTCATCGATCCAGGTTTGATTGATGACTTGTCAAATTTGGGAAAAATCCGTCAGCTATAGACGCGCTGTGTGCGGATAGCTGTCATAAAAGTATCTATCAAATAAAGGAAATGCATTCATCATAATATCGGCGGCGTATACATAACATTTTCAGCACTTTTCACGGAATTTTTTAAATGAATTTTGTACAGACTTGGATGATTCAGTGGAACATGTTATCACGAAATGTTCGAAAACCTCCCATGGAGTAAGTCTCCATTACATTCAAAATATATCACTCTCATTCTTCTCCTTCTCAAACGCTCGTACTGTGGTAAAACATTTTAAGGGTATTCACAACAACACCTTAAGTGCGCGCAAATTATAAAAAAATTACTTTCGTCATATTAAAAAAGCTTTGCAAAACCGCAAATTCCGTCTAGATCTGTGTAATGATTTAGATAGAATGACCCAAACAATTGGACAATTTTTTTATTATGAGAGTGGGATATTTAGTTGTGCTCTTAACATCTTGGAGTTTGAATATTTGACCTTAAGGTTAGAATTTTTAGTAATTAAAAGAAGAATCACTTATAAATAAAATCGCTCATTTCTGAATAGAGTCCAGTAACTTCAATGAAAGAGGTATATAGCTATAGAGTACGCATCACAGCTAAATATGTTGATGCTGTTTCAGACGCGGGCGGTAAGTGCGAAGGGGAATTTTCGTCGTTCGTATGTATCTGCTATGCTGTTGCTTGATGCTGGCATGGCAATGTGCACACTGGGGTATCAATATCAGTACCCCACATAGTAAATTTTGGTTGTATGAGATGCGCACTCAATGTAGTTCTATACTCTTTGGTTCAATGCGTGTTTTCGCGCCGAGCTCCAAACAAAAGCGCGGGGTTCCTGGGTAAAATCCCAAAAGTAACAACACCTAAGTTATTTCACTGCTCCACCTTTTGCGAAAGTCCAAAAGTAACATTGTCATGAGAAACTTCTCAAATTTTCCGTTCGTTTTGACAAAAACAGCTTCGCAAACACAAATGAAAATAGATGGTAGGTTAGGCCCTGTATGACAGACATTTCATTTTTTCTATATGGTCGAAAATTTTCGTGTTTATTTTACATTTCAAAAAATGGATGATTCACAAATAGGTCTGCAGCTTTGTTTGCAACTGTTAATCTCACACTATTGGCGAAGGTTTTCAGACACATTCCAACTTCCAACAAGCAGGCATCTGGTGGCGTCAACTCTCATATCTTAAATGTTTCTCTAATTCGCCAGTCCCTCTGCCATATACATAACCATCAAATAACCCTTGCACATATATTGAGTTCGGTTGACCCACTCTTCTTTGTCCCCCTCATTTGTATCGTCTTGTGAACCCTAATTTTCGAAATGTTGGAAAACAATTCCATAGTGAATCTTATTACTGCAATAGTCTTTATATTTGATGATACCAGGCTAAGCACACCACTGCTAGGTAATACGCACATTTCTGTATTCTATTATTCTTGTCCTATTCCCCAATTGATCTATGATTCGCTTGAACAAAGCCACATCATCACGCATAGTACATGTATTATCTCAATCGTCGCAATTTATATTACAAACTGCCACGCAATGCAAACATCTTCCGTTGACCTATTCTTGTGTTCTCTGCCACGTTCCAGTTGCCGCCAATATAGCTGCAAATCATTATCTGGTTCAATGAAATTGCACACTCTCCATGTCTGGTGCGGAGCACAAGAAATTCGCACGTATCATCATCAATAAACCGTTCAACTCCATTCTTCACGTCGTCAGGTGGTCTGTTTTCTTCTCGTTTACCAAATGCAAACACTTTCGTTAGTACCAACCCGACCTCCCCACTCCAGAACTCCCACTTGGTGACACACAACATAGATAGGTAGTTCCACTTTCTGCATTCTGCTGAAAACATCGATATAAATGCGGTAATTATGTGCTGTTTGTGCGGCATCCTAACAAAAGTGTTACCACCTTAACCTTCTCCAAACGAAACACATGAAATATGCATGTATGCTAAGCGTATCGTTACAGTGCACAGTTAATGGTAGGTACTCCACGAGAATACACAGGTACTCCGAACATTGTTTTAAAAGTGCACTAATGTCATTGTCGGTTGTCGCTGCCAAGTTTTCACGTTGTGTTTAAGTGCATGTTTTGCGATGGTGGGTGGATATATGTATGTGTCCTGGCCAAGGAAACTTTTAATAGCAACACAATAACGGCTCTTGTCTCTGAGTTGAGCTTTATTTCCAATCACCTTAACATAGAAGTACATATGATTTGAATAAAATACGAGGAAGGATATATTTTGGATAGCAAATCTATAACTTAGACAAAGGTTGTGTTCTCAGAGAAGGCTCCACAGAGACGAATACGGCTTCCGCTTGCGATGGCCCGCAGGAATTGGGGTCCGCTAGAGGCTGATTCGGGTTCAAGTCGGATGATGTATTCTTTGCTCGAGGGTTCCGGTAGGATCTACACAAATATCATGGGAACATTTTTACCAAAGGAATACAAATTTGGCCAAGTTTCGCTCACCTTTTCACTATCCGCAGAGGCTACTTCGAGTCGATATTTCTCTAGAATCCTCCTAGAAAATGTATTTTTGCCCGCTCCAGATAGAACAACTTCATCCCCATCTAGCGACTGAATAATGATTGTTCGCTCCTTTTCATTTGGTGGACATGTCGAGGGAAAAATCTTTTCAAGACTCTTATACTGAAATAGAGCCGCTTCGAGATTTGAAATCATAGAGATCACCTCATACACAGAGCCTTCGGGAATGAGTTCACTATCACGTGAGAGCTTACATAACTCTGTGAGAATCTCGTCGATTTTCTCATCGAATGCATTCAAAATATTTGAGTACGCAATGATGTCCTTAAAATAAGCAACCATATAAGAGAATGGGGTCTTGTTTGAGAAAGAACTTACCTTAAGCTTAAGAACAGCGGAATGCAAAAGTGTAATTACAGAAAGTTCATACAGCTGGCCAATGGTACGCGTTTCTAGAAAATGAAGGACCTTTAGGGCCTCATATGTGTCATCAAAAAGGCGTTTCTGAAATAAAGATAAATAAATATATATAGGCAGTAACGGGAATGAAGTTAAATTTTGAATGATTATACGATGATTGCGAATGGTAAATCAGAGAAGATTTTCATGACAGTTTTATATCTTTGGATGCTTGATGACTTTCGGAAAATTTGGGGCATTTAAAACAAATTTAAGTGACCCCACGCTAAGGGTGACTTGCATCAACGTATTTATTCAGCTTTCTAGACATTTTCTGCTGGGTTTTATGCAGGTAACCACGGATGCGTTGGTGCAAGTGAGTCTTAATATTCTAATCTAAAATACCTAATCCTTAAAATTGTATGTTACCTGACGATAAGCTGGGACTGGTTGAGCTTGTTTCCATACACTTTGCCAGGTATTATCTGGAGCTGTCATTCTGGCGCTAAGTTTGCCCGTAACTTTTCCATCCTCTTTAAGAAAAAAAATAGTTAATCCCGATGATGTTTGAGACAGTGTTCAGTTACCATCTGTTTCTTCTTCCCAATCGCGAGGGCTATACCACCTTATGAAGTCCTCTATCTTTCCACTTGGATTGGCCGCCTTAAAACTTTCCATATCAGACCTCAACGATGAGCACATCATCTGCGTGGAGAGTCCTAAAAAAACATACATAAATTCAATCTCCTACCTCAATTATTTTTAAAGTCTTACCTGATCCCGGTCCAAGTTTCAACATAACCTCAGCATCATCCAATAGCTGATCTTCAGTTTTTGGCACTGGATCCTGTGTTGCCGGAACATACAAGTACTCGTCCGAGTCAATCAGTTTTGTGTCACCCATACGCGACTGTCGACCCTGAGCTTTAGGGGGATTTCCACCACTACCAATGGACTCCTCATCAGAGCAGTCGAAAAACTCATCATCCTCCTCAGTCAGCTCCTCTCCATCATCATCCGCACCAACGTCAACAGTGGTCATTGTCTTTTCTGTCGCTCCAAATGGCAGTCCACACTCCCGTACACGACGCCGCTCCATGCAAATGTTCAACATTTGAAGCTTCTGGTTTAGGAGACACGTCCGCATATCAGGGAATCCTGCAGCAACCCTGCAAAATGTGAAAAAAATCATTAATCAATCATATTTCCCATCCAGGTAATCGCAAATGCCAAATCCTCCACTCTCCCATCAAAATCAATGACAATGCATCCTGCCATTACCTGTCAAGGAGGAAGCGCCGCCACCATTAGATTTACAGAAAAGGATATTGCACTCCAACTCAATTGACTGTGTGCGGCGGCGCGCGGTGCGACGGTACTACGGTAGTGCCAAATGAAATTATGACGGAAGGATATTTTTTTGTTCTTCATTTTCATTCGTTGCAAGTAGGGTCATTGGAATTTATTTTTGTTCTCTTTATCTACAGCAAATGGTTCCTTTGTAATGAATTGAAAAGTTCAGCGATTTTCATTAAATGTCTTGACCGAAGCAGCATCACATAAAAGAAATTAAATCATTGTGTTGGGTGAGTGGAATATCCAATACCTCGGGTGATGGATGCGTGGCTCTTCTAATCGCAATTGTACAGATTTTATGGTGGCCGTTTTTTGTACGTAACGACAAACAAAGGAAGTTCTTGTCAATAACGTGACGATAATAAAAATTGTTTTTGTTTCTGTGGCAGATTGAAGGTAAGAATTGTGGGGTCGAAGTTAATTGCGGTGGTGTGGATGTGGAGTGGATACTTGGGATTCAGATGAATTGGCGGATTTTCATAAAGACTAAGGATGTCACGGTGTAGTAGCCCAAGGATTGTTTTATAGAAGTACGTCAAGTAATGATGAATTACGGGGAGACATGCACGGAACATCAAATAAACTACGCCTTGGGGTGGGAGCATTGAATTAGAGTAGAGTGTATTCAAGGGTGATGGTTGTTACATTGTGCAGCCTTAAGATGTTACATTTACAAAGTTGATACATTTTTGGTGAAGTAAAATTCTGTTTGAAAAGGACCATTCCTTGGTAATGTGTAACTATTTTAAAACGTGGTATCACTAAAAAATTGCTGCCTACCTTTATTTGTAATCTTGTTTTTACAAACCTTTGTAGCGCAATTGCACAGCGTAAGTTGAAAGATATTAAGTCTGAGAGAGATATTAAGTCTGGCGTACCACCAACTCGCACCGAAAGTCTGGCATGCCATTTTTTTGTAGACGTCACGACGTGAGCATACAAGGCGGGTTTGAGCATGCCAGAATGGCTCCCTACGTAATTACTTATATAAAAGGCAAATCAGATTCGATGTTATGTATCTGCCACGAAATTTCCGAAACACCCAACGGATTTGAGTGGAGTTTTCTCCCATAGATTCAAAATTGTTCTGCGGATTTTTTTAAACCACATATTAAGATTCTCTTAACAAAAAACATTTTTAGGCTATTTTTCGGTAGTTTATATCAAATTTTCTTAACTTTTACCAAACAGAACTAAATTGAATTTACATATCTATGTAGAACGTTCATTTATAAATCCATTGGTATATATATATTATGCCTGTACGATATCTCTGAGAAAAGTTATAACACAAAACATATATTATTTGAATTGTCTTGTGAATACGATCAGTGGAGACCATTGTGGGTGCCCAAGGGGCGATACTACTTGAGGTATATTATTGTTATTTTTTGATGCTTTACAGTACATAAATAATAAAAATTGGTATTTAACACGAGGTATGTACCTACATAAATGTAATTATGGTTATTATAGGTGTTTTATCGTTTTATGCATGTTGCCTTCTGTGGAGGTGCAATGTTGGTATTAGTGCTTTTCACCAGACGTGGGCGTTGAACTCAAGTTTTGACGATTTTGAGAAGCTGAGAGTATTGTCATCAGGAATGAATTGGATTAAAGTTGCGACAGGAAATCAGTTCAGTTCAAAGATTACCACCAAGGAACGTATACAAACTTTTTCAGTCGTCAATTGCATGAATGTTGGAGTTCAGTTCAGTTGATATTTCCTAACATTGCAACTTCACTACTTGAAGCTCTTGTTGCGGATTTACTATAAAGTAGTCATGAATGCTCTCATCCGCAAATAAATAGAATATCTTAGAAGTTCGTTAATAAAACTTAAAAATAGTGGGAGTGAGAGGTTTTAATATTTACATAGACATAGTTAACCCCATCTTATAGAATTTCAAATTAAAGTTAAAAATTTCCCTCGCATTCTGAACTCAACAAAAATACCAAACCAATTGGGACGGATTGATTGAATCAAATTCGTTAATATCCTCGGTCGACCTTTATATACACAGTTTCAATTAAAATTTGTCCCGATACACCAAATTCCTTATGAAAAATTTAGAAAACTATTTAGTATTCAAACACACACACGGCAGGGTCCACTGGTACAACTAAACATGTCATCGGTGTAGCTGGGCTGGTGTTTTCTAACATAAACGTCACTAACGAAAAAAACACAACGAAACTATCTGTGGCATTTTAAATTATTTATAGAAATGTTGTACTTGCAACGGCATCCCAAAACAGAAATTGAATTGAAACTTTCCAACTGGGAATGTTTGTGTGTATATGTGTGTCCTGCTTAAAATGTCAGTTCTCCTCCCACGCTCTATGTATCTAATGCAGTTCGCGCTAGCATGAAAACCTCGAAATAGAAAATACCGTGTCGCCTAACTCACACAAAGCGGGGCTGTTAAAAAAAGGAGTTGTACACATCTCCCGAGGGGGAACAACAACACAGGAAGCATGTTGATCCTACCTACTGAATTATTAATTTTCCTCCATCCTCCATCCACCACAATCCACTGAAAACTAGAAGGCAATTGAAATGTTTTCAGTCGCTTGGAAAACTTAAAACACCTACGACGACACCTACTTTTTTTGGTGGTGTCCTTTTCAGTTTATCCAACCACACAATTGGATTTGAAAAATAAAATAACTGAAAAACCCTTTGGTACAGCACTTGAGGTCCTGCAGAGATGTCACCTTTACTGTGGTTCACCGTCTACTTAAGAGCATATAAATATAATTTGGCGTCCCGGTATCCCATCACGGTTGTTATCTATCATTGCGGAAAGGTTTGCCAGACCTCCTTCAAGAAGAGATAGATAATTTTTCCATCTTGCATGCAATTGAAACGGATATGCCAAGCGACAGGGTAGAGCTAACTAAAGAACAACAATCTGTTTAAAAATTCAACATTTGTTGGGTGGAATTACTGCACCCTCCACGGATTAAATATCTAAGCTAGATCTTTGTGAACGGATTCTGGTCGTACTCTATACTTCCTTGACACGGAATGGAATGCACTTATTCCACAACGCTCCAGCTATACGAAGACAGACATATCCTTCAGGAATATTATTTTTCGAGCAGTGTCGTAAAGTTTAATAGCATGATACCGTTTTGGTTTTGTATTTTCTGTTTGTTTGTTTTTATGGGTGTGTGCTTTTTAGTCTGTTTTTCCCGCATCATGGGCTATTAATGGAAAGTGGTTGTCTTTCTATTGTCATTTCAGTTAATACAAAGTGGTTGAAGGATTATTCATTAGAAAGAGATCGAGAGCAGGAAGAAGGGTGCACTTGAATCTAATAATTGAGAATTAATTAACTTAATTGCTGCTTTGATGATTTAATCGAGTAGAATCGAAAGTAATCGGCTGTAGTTAACATCGTTTAGATAGCAGGTCATTTTAGAGGATTCGGCTCTATTTAAATACGAGGTTCATCATAAATAAGCACTCTGTAGTTTTCTATGTCAATTGGTTGGAATAATATTTTTTTCTGTTGCCTGAATTTATGCGAGATATTCCTGAACGAGTATCGGAGAGTGTTCTTGTAGTGTGGAGGTGTTTTCAACATCTTCTCTAACAGCTATTTCATGTTGAGAGGATGCTGTTGAGAGTTTTGAAACGATACCATGCAAAGTTGTTTAGCGCTCAATAAAGGAAAAAAACAGGATTCAAACCCAGAATAGTTTTATCATGTTACTTTCCGTTAGGCGGATTCAAAGTAATGTGAATGTGTCATACTTTTTGCAAATGGCGTTAAATGTCCATGACCTTAATGTTTAAGATAAATACAGGATTAATTTTACAGCAAGCAATTTTAAATTATGAGGAAATATTCACAGCAGCGTGAATTTATCTTCCTCTTCTTTTGGGTTTTTTTTAAATCTCGCATTTACCACAACAAAACATAAAAATGTAAAAGTATGTAATTTGATCGATATCATTTTTAAGGTCAAACATCAATTTCCTAACCAACATTTTGTTGAACCCTCGAGTGCATCTCTCCTTAAAAAGATGGAAATACCGTAGTCCCACATGGTTCTTCGCTTGATATTGAATTCTCCGCTCTCCTCCACAAACTTCCGTGAAAACAAAACCTAATGTTTTTTTTTCATTTCTAACAAAATGACAGGCAATTTCCATTATGACTAACATTTGTGTTGCCCGTTGTTGCAAACTTGATTTAATTTGCGTATATGGTTTGATGTCAGACGAGCTTTCATACTATCCAGAGTACCAGACCTACTCATGTCTTTTAAAGTAGAACCAAGAAGAATTTGACTGGAAAAAATATTTTCAAAATACAAAATCCCTAAACGTTCTGATAAGCAAATAAGCAAAATATTCTCGTATATCATGATCAGGGGAATTGATCTAATAAATTTGCAATATTGGGTTCCTTACTTAACCAGGACCTAATTTCGTATTCTCAGAGTTTGATTTCGTATTCGAAGCAAGCAATCTGTACAAACTCTAAAACACTTGCAACATGAAATTGTGCTTCATATACCAGCTACATAATGTGTGACCGGATACTGTCCCACACGAATGATAATGCTAGGAAAATAGGATAACCCACCTTGTATAAGTAGTAAGCAGTACCTTCAAAAAAGCACCAACTAGATCTGAGTATAATTTGAGAATACCAATCCTATACCGGATAGAAAAATTTTAGCAAAAGATGATGGCACTAGTAACCCTGATATGTCACAATCCAAGTCTTACACGCACTAAAAGTAAATATTGGGCTTCAGATCAATTTCAATACATTCAGACTTCCCTTGGATTAACCAAACTTATCAGAGACTAACAATGTAAAAGTACTTATAACTTAAAACTACTTGTCTTGTAAGTCGTTCAAATGTCACCTGTCTATGAATAATTTTGTTAAATTCTTTCAATTGGTATATACAAAATCAGATGAGAAAAATATATTGTTGCCACAAAAGACCTGAACGAACTATCTCAATATAAATTGAGTCTTAAGGCACATCAACCACAACTTGAAGATAACCAAATGTCCTTACTTAGTTAGAAGGTATGTCTGTTGGTAAGGGACAACATACAATTAGCGATAGGGTGTTCCGTATTTATGCTAAATACGTGTGTGTCAATTGTTGTATCTTGTTAAAGGCGATTATATTTCTGATGTGTTTGGTCAGAATTATCGAAGAAATAAAACAAATCCCAGCCACTAAATATTTAGAGCTACCCGAGTGCTACAAGGCCAAAAGAGATCACCCTATTGGAAGATGCTCTTATTTTTGCAAATGGCCACCAATGTGAAATCTGTTTTGACATTTGTGGACTAGACAGATGTAGAATACAAGTGAACAAGCCATGGAGCGACACAATCCCCAAGAAAGCGGAATAATCGTGTCTATTTTTTTGCGTAACAATTTTTCTGTAGTGTTGGCACAGCGCGAATTCCGTCGCCGATTCCCCGGCTGTCCTACACCGACTGCGCAAACACTGTGCCGTTTGGTCACCATCCTTGAAGAGTATGGGACCACACGAGACGTAGCCATGAGTGGCCGGCCCAGGAGCGCCCGTTGTGCCCAGAATATAACCGCTGTAGCCGAGGATGTCGAGCTGACGTCGGAAACATCGACCAGACGCGTCGGCTCGCAATTAGCCATAAGGCGAATTTTGGTCAAAGACTTGCGCATGTTCCCGTACAAAGTCCAGTCCGTGCATCAGCTGCTGCCTGTCGACCGCCAAACGCGTGTAACCTACGCCCAAGCCATCCTCAATCTCGAGGACAATGTGGACGATTTTTCGACCAAAATCATAATGAGCGATTAGACTCATTTCCAGCTCAGCGGGTACGTGAACAAGCAAAGCTATCTCTTCTGGGGCACCAAAAATCCACGAGTAATGCACGAGGAGCCATTACACCCGCTCAAAGTTACTGCATGGTGCGCTGTTCATGCTGGAGGAGTGATTTTTGTTAGAACGCTACTGGTCAAAAGACAACAGTGGACGGTGCGCGCTATAGGGCCATGTTAACCAAGTTTTTTCTGCCGCAATTGGACGAATTAGGACTGGAGGACAAGTGGTTCCATTAACAAGACGCAGAAACGTCACACACTGCGCGAGCCAAAACCGATATTCTGTAGGGCCAAACAACATCGATTCTTTTGGGCTACCTTGTATAAATTTGACTAAAAGAACGTTTCCACAGAGTCAAAATGCGTAATTTCAACGAAATTCGTGATTTCCGCCGATGAACAGTTTTGTGAACTTTTTAGTGTTTTGTTTGATCTTTGTGGTCCAATTCTAAGGATTTGCATACACTATTTCGAGACACAAAGATGCATACATTCGTTACCCCCTTTCTGTGTTTATTTCCTTTTTTTGCAACTTGTTCAAGACTGATAAGTGACCTCATAAGTGGCCCTTAAAATTTCCAGTTTTTCTCCCATCTTTCCTGATAAAGTTTCAATTTCATTTCGAACCGCTCCTGTCACTGTGAACAATGTTTTGCAATTCAGATACGTTATTTCGGATTGTGTCTATACCTAGTATATGCACCTGCAAATCCCGAAATTCCAACAACTGTCTGTGTGCTATACCACATTCTCAAAATAGAGCTTATTCACATCAACCAGTGTTCTTCAAAAATCCGATTCGAAAACTAAAATCAAAGCATACAAAAGTGAGTAGTTTCTGGATTTGTCATGGACACCTCTGCCCGTTTCACTAAGTGCTATTCAATTCAATCCACACTCGACAGAATGCTACCTTCGGTAGTTTTTTTTTTACTTCTAGGAATGTCCTTTTTGTATGAAAATTCTGTCCAGCAATCTATACACACATGAACATGAGATGGTAGCCTCCATGGCATGCGATGATGACAAAAGCATCGCTGACTGGCTGCAACTAAAAGCGAAAAAAAAGGCCATGTCCAAAATTGGAAAAAAACACCATCAAAGTGAAAACTTGGTCGGGTGTTTGGTATTGAACTTCCTCTCCCACGTTTTGCTACTACCTTCGTCGCCCGTTTAGAGAGAACGTGTGAACTCCTCCAAATACGTGAAAATGGATTTTCTTTTGCGCAAACTTTTCGAATATTATTGTCATCTCTGTATGCCCGTGGTGTTCGTTATTTTCCCGAAATGCAATGGCGAAGGTTTTCATTCAGTTATTTGATATAGCTAGCACCACTCTTCTTCCTGTGCTCAAGTGCATCACTTTAAAGCGAGGACACTGATATGTTTCTGAACACCGCCGGAGATGGTGCCCGCATCCTTTCCAGTCTATAGTAAGTGGAGATGCATTTTATTTTTCTTGTATTTGCTCCCTGTTGTGGATGTCTACGGAGGATGGCGGTATACTGATAATGCGTGGATACTTCCACACATAGCCATTGTTATGGAAATTTAATAGGTTCCTCTTGGGTTCTGTGTTCCGTACAGGTTCTTCGTTCGTCAGTCTTTTCATGTGTGCAGATTTGCTTTGAACTTGAAGTTGCTTTCCTTTCTATTTTCATCTCGAGTATGCTCTCATCGGTTATGGCTATGTATTAGGAAGAGAAGGCTGACGAAATTAAATCACACAAGGTGCATGCATCAGTACATGGAAAATAAAAAGAAAATCAAAATTCAATAACCCTCATGCATGCAACATGTGTGTGAGCGCGCAGACTCATTAAAACGTAATTTACCCGTACGACTGGAGATGTGGAGAGAAACCGCTGTAACAAAACAGCAAAAATAGCACTTGCTTGCAAACTGTTGACTCTATTTGAAATCATTGCAATTGTTTGAACAGAGGAAAACCCGTCTTGCAAGTGGACTTTTTCTTAAGCACGCTCCTGATGACAGTACAATTTTCCCGACGACGACGGGACACGCCGCACCACTGCAAAATTGGACATTAGATGTTGCGTGGTTCATCGGCAACTGGAACAATAATCAACTACTCGATTGGCATGCGACAATAGAATCTAGAGTAGAACAGAACAGTAGAACAGAACGGGATCTGTGCACTTTGAAACGAGTATCCCAACAGTTTTACAAGTTTACACCGTTAAATCGATTGACTCTGATCAATGATACAAAAGGTGATTCGCGCTCCAAAACTAGGTTACCAATGCACATTCACGGTGTACTCGTGACGTGTGTTTTGTTAAGGATTTGATGATATTACATGTGTTGCATCCAATGAATTGTGATTTAATCTTTTTTACAGTAGTCATTTTAACAGCTTTCTCTGATTAATTGGTTTCGGTGATGACATGCCAAGCCGGTCGTGTCCAAATCGATTCAAAAAATGGAAATAACATTTTGTTTGTTATTTATAAATGTACGAGTGTAGTTATAGCAATATAACTGGTTTATTTAATAAGAGAAAATATTTAAATTCAGTAGTTGACTTTTTTTAGACTTATATATTGAATGACTTAAGGTTATTTTGAAGAATTGTAAAGTATTCACAGAGGTGTTTTTTTTTTATGTAAATTAACTGAGTTCATTTGTTTCACAAATTTACAAAAAAATTGCAATATAACATTTGTCTATGAATTCTTTTCAACAATGGCCAGTTGTGCCTTTCAAACATGAGAACAACAATATTTAGTCTCATCAAATTGAATGGATATTTCGAAGATCTCGGAAGGGTCCATAAATGAAACTGAAAGAGTTTTAAATATTTATAAAAAATAAACCTATAAAGACTAGAAAATTTGCTTTCTCCTCAATCACTTTGTCATTGAGGCATATGTAAACAAATGTCAATGACCAGAGTTGCACTTGTTTAAATAGAGAAAAAAAAACAGAATCAACAGCACGACTTCAAATTTTGCTTTTCTAGTCGATTGATTGCCCGAATTACATGACTGTTTTTAGAATGAATAAAAACCTGCATTTGACAATTTATACTCCATGACAATTTATACTCTATGACAATTTATACTCTACCTACACAAGGGGTGGGTCAGCGAATAAACGTTTAGGTGCTGTCAAAGATTATGAATTCTATACAGATGACGCACTCCATATAAGAAAAATTGTGCTATGGCGGGTCGTGTTGGCACAGCCCGCCATATGTTTTTGTTCTTATTTTTCATGTGTTTTTATGCACACCGCCCGCCCGTACCAGGAAGCTACTGAGCAAAAGTTTCTGTTTTTGTTCTCAATGCGTCATTTGTATAGATTCCATAATCTTTGGTGCTGTTTAACGCACTATACTATCAGAACGAGTTAATTATGTATCACTGGCCTGGCATTTCTATAAGCCGATTCTTAAGCACGTACCTATTGGTTGTCCGCTTTCAAATTCACTATAAATTCTATAACACATATCCACAAACGAGTAGAATAATGGGTATTCATGAACGTTGCAAGAATGCCTCTTAAACAGCATGCGTGAAATATTTGGTTATCCAATCATTTTAATCTCATTTTTTTTATTAATAGAAATTGTTTTATCTGCTCTTTTGGTTTTCTATAATATGTTCAATTGTTGGATGGTACATATTAAATGTCATAATAGCTTTTAAAATGTTTACTACCTTAAAATCTACTTTACACATTCAATTTGTATGCTAGATTTTCGATACTGTTGTGAAAAGTTGTCCAATACAAATTTTGATAGTTCATTTACTACGTCAATAAATTTAAAAATTTTACAACTTTTACGATGACAAATAAGAAATTATGTAAGAAAAATTTATATAAAACATTTCATACAATCTAAAAACAAGCAATATGTATGTCAAAATGTAAACCTGAAATACACCGAATATAGGTGATCTTTCAAAATTGTTGCTATCATTTAACTGGAAACTGTAATTTAATTGGACAATTTAATGTAATCACAGAGAATCTTCCTAATCGCGGCTTATTTAAATGATGTCTGCTTTATATTGAAATTTACTGGTGAATGCGACTTTGTTTTCAAAAACAAATTATAACAATTTTTTGTCGCAACCGCCTCTTTAAAACCTAGTTTTTTCGCATAACCATTTATGTATGCCTTTTTTGATTTCACACAAGTTAATTAATACTGTTGCCACGAGTGGGTATCGAACGCAGACCTTCTGCACAACAGTTCATCACACTAACAGATCACTAACTATACAAAACCTATGCATGCCATTTGCGTTAGAATATGATCGCAAAAGCTTGTCTGGTAACGTCAAACTATGTGAAAGTTTCAATATTTCGTAATTACTAGAAACTTTATTTCGTCATGCAGTTAATAAAAACAACTACCAGTTGTGTCAGTAGGAGTATTTGTTTCAATTTATGTTCTGTAGTTCGCTGTTTATAACCTGTTGATACGCCATGGCAAGTAGAGATTTTTATGGCATTTATATAAACAAAAATGTTGCCTCCTTTCCGGGATCAAATTTCCTATAATAATAATATACTTGTCCAGTGATCAACTTAAAAAAAATAATATTAAATAAGCGATATTGATTTGTTTTTTCACAAGTCTGAATCAACAACTTGTCATTTCCTGTTTGCAATTTATTATTTTCAATTATGACTTTCCTTGATCTAAACTACTCTGTGTTACTCCGTTTCAATCGAACACAACTAATAATTTTGTTGGTGTTCACGCAGCTTTTACAAGCAAAGTCAACCAAAATATACCTTTACAAAATCTTAAACCTTCACTTAAGCACTTTAAACATCATTAGAATTTAAAATTTCATTTGCCCTTTCACAACACAAAGTGAAACAACAATGGACGGTCTTGTATTACTAAACATCACTCCCTAAAGTTGCCTTTTCGTCTGAATGAAATGTTAATCTCTTTTGCGAGACCTTCATTAACCTTCATTGAGGTGTGAATTCAAAATAAAAAACACATTTCCATTCCATAAAACTCCTTTTTTCTTCGTCTTTTTGTTGTCAAGTCATAGAATTAGAAAATATTCCAACTAACACCCTTTAACGCAACACGAACCAATTGAATGGCAATGCATTAAATCTAAGTAAGAAGTCCTTCTGAAAACTCACACATAGTTTTATTTTTGTTCACAATACAAAACCCTCCAGAACCCTTCAATTCATTCCCGATAAAAAAAAAGTTATCCTACACACGCGTATTTCACACATCTAGTTTTATTTTATTTTTCCATATTTTTGTATACCAGCCATCAAAGGACTTTTAGACTTCCACAAATGGGTCAAATGTAATCGGAGCTTGGTATAAGATAATCTCTTCACTGACATGATGCCACTTCACTTCTATATTCCGAGGTAAAACTTCCCGCACAAATGTGTATAGGTTCTCCCCGTTTGGCATAAAACTTTAAGTGCAGTTACTCAGTAAATTTGTAGATTTTTACTGAGGACTTTTTTTTTAGATTACATCTCCCAGTAGATGAGATTTTCATAGCCTCAGGTATTCCTATAGAACACCACCATACCTATGGCTCCATTTCCGAAATAGAGGGCGAGTTTGCTGGCTAAAAATAATCGAAATAGACGTTGTCGTCGTCGTCGTGTCGATTCTCTCGAATGCCACACAAATGCCACTTCTAATGACAACAAGGGTGGGTGGGGGTAAGAGGATCGGAAACAAGCATTCACCTCTTTATATGACTATTAGCCGATTTGGATGACATTGTAAATCTCGCTCTTATGGTTTTTGGCATGCTGACTGGTGGCGGCATTTAACAACCCTCCATCTTTTTGATTGTGCGCCCTTTTGTGTGTTTGGAAGCCAAATCGAAGCGGCATGAATCCACTTGAATTGGAAATTCACTGTTTGACTGTGGTAAAGAAAGAAATGTCTTATGATCCCATTTCGATTGCCACAAAGTATTTCTACTTACCAGTTAGTGGGTGTGGATTGGCAGTTTTTGCAGAAAGGTTTGCAATTTTATTGTCAAAGTGTTTGGCAGGGTTTTGGCGGGCAAAACCGCTGAATCGAAAAGTGTTTAGATTGGTTTTTGTTTAAAAATTTAAATTGCGGTTTTAAGTGTGGGAATGTCTGTCTTTCTTTGCTGCTTAATACACTAGGCTAAAGTTTACAGTTCATTTGTTTAATAAAATGGGTGTTGCCAAACATCAATTTATTATTGGGTACGTAATCATGGTGTTGAACACATTGATGTTTAATTACTGCCCAAGCGACCTTTCACTTTGTTTGAAAAATGACTTGAATCTTACATTTTATTTTAAAGCTCGAATATGATGCAGCATAAACGAATACAAATTATATGTCATAACAGAAATTCACGATAAATGATCGTATATGAGCCGCAAATGCTATATAAGATTATTTGCGAAATTTGAGATAAAAAAATTATTTGATACTACTATTTCTCTACAACAATAAACTTACTCAAATGGTGAGGATTCCCATCGAGCTGTTGGAAAAATGACACAAAAGTTTTTCTATTGGTACCAACTTTCCAAGACAAGACTTTTTCGACCGCCATAAGTTTTACCAGGAAAACGGTATTGATCCGTTATATTGAAAAAAGGACCCCAAGCGAGTCAAGAGATGATCACGAAATCATCCTACTTTCAGGATCAACCTCGGTATGACTCCAGTAATATGTTTTTCAGTCAATTTAATCACAAGTTAATCCCACAAATTTTGTTAGTAAGTCTAGATTAAATGATCTGCCTTAACTCAGATGCCGCTAACGTCGTCGGCTTGTTGGTATATACTAATGATTTAATGTAGCCCCATAAAAAAAAGTCTAGAGACGTTTAATCAAAATATCTCGGCAGCCACGGTTCCTTTTCTTGAGATAACACGTTCACCGATTTGAGACTTCAATAACTCGATTGTTGCACCCGCCGTGTGGCTTGTGGCACCGTCATGTTGGAACCATCATGTCTCTGTAACCGAATACCATGTACCGTAACGTGACGGTCTTTTCATAGACAAAAAAACTTTTTTCGCTGAAGATGGCTTTGCGATGAAATTCTTCATTTTCTTCCATCGTGCCCAGAGCCCAATTCGAGAACGTACGTCGCGTCGCTTCATATGATCAAGTGGCTTTGGTTCATGACTCAGCTTGAACTTGTTAGGGTGTATGCTAAGATCCTTAAGCAAAATTCTCCATAATGTGGTCTGGGAGAGGCCCAATTCTTCTTGAAGACGCCATTAAATTTACTAATTTCGTTCGTTTGCATAGACGCCTCTACGGCAGCAATATTCTCCACACTTTGGGCAAAACTTAATCTCACTGGCACTGCAACATCAAGCAGCGAATATTCTGACTCAATTTTTTTCACTAGAATTGCTATGAATTGCTTTTTTACTGGGACAAACATTACGGCCAAAAATTTGCAACCATCGACTCGGAATTTCGGTAGTAAATTTTAATTATTTGTCCTTCCTTCGTGAATGTAATGCCTAATTTTACCCACTCCGAAACGTAGGTTTGGCTGAAATCTAAAAGCAATACCATTTTCTCCGCTTAACGAAGACTGTTATTTTAAATCGACAGAACGAACAAAGCTTGTATCTATGCAAAGTGTCGAGAGATAGGGAGACTTAATCCCTTACTCAAATCGAAAAAAATATCGCTTGTTGACATTTGGAAACTGCTTTATTGGTGGGACTGCTTTATTGAAATAAGAAAGAGTTTCGTGAAATGACCCGTTTCGACTCAGTGGGAATATACTCTTATATTAATCTTAGTACCTAATATTTACATACTATCAGACCCGAGAGACGTTGTCTTGTTTTGGCCATGAATGTTCATGACAGTTGGTGGGGCTGAAGCACATTGTTGTCGTTACTTTCTTGATGTGAACCAAGAACCCTTAGCTTAGTAGTCAAACGCACTAACCAATACGCCACTGTACCCAAAAATAGTCCTAAGATAGTAAATTAATCTTAACATGAAAACGTCAACCAAAGTCTTCCATCCAGTTAACATGGTTTTAAGTTATGTATTTACTAGACATAGTTAAAATAGGTTATCATGTAAACCAGGTAGTAGATAAATATTTGTCTGACAATGTAATAAATTCATTACATGGAAAGGATGCCCATCGCATTTATTTCAACTCTCCATGTGCACCCAACTTTAACACCACACAACCGCCATAGAAAACCCTAAAAAAGTTCACATTAACCCAACACATCTCATATAAAGAACCAATGGTTGTGGAAACCTAACCAGTTTCATTAAAAATGTACACACAACACCTAAAAGATGGTGAAAATTGTTCAAAACACGCTGTACACAACACGACAGCGTACCGAACCTCAATTCTCATTTTTCTGAATCTAGGATGCTGAGAAACATTTGTGTATGCGGTCGAACATGTTCACCCATTAAGTGGGGTATGTTTTAGTTTTATGGCAACGACAACGACCACCATTATTTGCATCTTAAAATTTTTCCCATCACCCTGTAAAATGGATTTCCTTAAGTGTGATGTGGAGCCAGCTCAACCCTATTTTTTTGGAGACTATTAAATTCATTTCAAAGGGAGGAGTGTAATGAGCCAAACAAAAGAAAGCACATAGTGGCGTCATGAAAGGTTTCAAGCTGTACCTTGGATTGTGTCTTGCATAGCATTAATAATTAAATTCCATTCTCACTATCAACTGCAAGGCACACCGTCGCTGTAGCTAGAATAGGTTTTATTTAAAAATTCCTTTATTTGGAATGCAATGTAGGAAAAGTTTCTTATACCATCGAAAATATAAAATAAGCTGCTACTACCCCCGAAGAGCTGATTGTGGAAATTTAATTTTCCCAAACAAGATAACTATCCAGGAGCGTCATCCAAAAAAATAACAACAAACAAAATACCTATAAAGAAGCAGACGAAGAATATAATCCCATTGCACATAACACCCGAAGCATGGGATGGGAATATTTTGAGCCTAATTGGATTAATTCAATAGGAGTGCTCGGGGATGTAGGGCGGCCGTGGCAAACGAAAAGTGAATCACATGGAAGCTCGAGCTAAGTGTGTTTCATTAATTTACTAAGTCTAAAGTGCAGTCAGTCGGCTTGTTGGGCTCTGAGCGGTGTATCAGGCAAGATTAATGAAATTTTACCTTTTTAAAAGTTTGCCCTGATATATGGATTAGGGTGGGTATCCTACTGTGCTAGAGGGAAAGAAGTGAAATGCAAGTGGAACGTTGCTGTTTATTGTGTCAAGATTCGTTTCATTTTGTAAGACTTTTGTGTAAACTTTACGATATGGATCAGGATATTGGTTTTAAAAGATTAAGCAAGAAACTTGATGAACTTTTATATGGAATTTCATGGCGGGCTTCTATGAATGAATGAATTTGTTGGTAAAGGTTAAATAGTGTTGAACGGCTACGCATCTGGGGGAATTAAGGGTGATATGTAGTTGGTGGATGTGGGTGATTCGGAATCCCAAAAATCCGAAACAATTGCTTTAAAACTCGCTGCGATTGTTTTGAATTTTAAATCAAACACTTAATTTATTTCATAGTTAGGTTAGGGTGTTTCAATGAGTAGTTGTAAAAATCCCCAGGGTCGGACAAAATAAAATTGTAGAGCTCTGCAAACCGCTGGATGTCATTTAAATGAGTAAAAACAAGGTCGACAGCTTGAATCAAAAAATGTCCCTTAAACGGTCCAGTTGTAGCTGTCATTGAAAAAGCTCATTAGAAATTGTTTTATAAATTGAATCATTATTGAGTAGGTGTCAAAACGAAACTAATGAATTCTAAAAACAAGTTTATCCAAAAATATTTTAATTTTTATTTCGCAGGAAAAACAATTTTTGTTTTTTAATGATCAAGATTTATTTTTCTGAAGTAATCTTTGCCATGCCACCCAAATGAAATATACATTCGTTCCACTGAAGTGTGTTCACATCTTCGTTTATTCCAGTCTGTCACTAGTCTTTTGTATGATGAACCCTAACCTCAAGTATGGTTCCCCAACTGTGGTGATTTTAATGATAGAATTTTTCAATGATTATTATATAACCAACTTCTCAAGTAAATTTTCCGTTCCATCATGTTTTGTGTTCCAATGTTGCTCTTCCATGATAGCTATATATATCTTATTTTCAATGCGTCATCTTCATTGGTGTGATTTGACAGTATCTTCAGTCAGCTAGTTTTGTGGCAGCGATCGTTTGTTGCAGAATTTTTACGTTTAGTTAAATAATGAAATACATTACGTATTAGATGCAGTAAGGTGAGGTGAGTCAACCCTACACAATTTTTTTTTGGAATAGGGAATACTGAGTGGTTATTAAATATGAAGGATTGTTAAATGCAAAAAGTCGAATTTTTGGATGATTGAAGTGCAAATAGTTAAGGGGGCCTCAAGACTTCAAAATACAAATGTTTCAACTTAAGAAAAAGAAGTCTTTTGGTGTTTAGTTTAGACAACTCCTTATTTCGTATGTGAAACATTACTGTCTCAATTGATGGTGTCACAGGAAGAAAAACAAACAAGTGTCCAAGTTTAAATGTTCCACTTAAACCATTTACAGTTTACAGTGGAATACGAACGCCTGGCCCAATTTGATCGTTATCCTTATTTTCAGAAATGAACATTATCTGAGCTTTTTACATAAGTATTGAATGTTATAAAACCCAAACCTCCTTAAGATTCGAAAATTATTAAATCTAAAAAATGTCTTTCTTACATCTGGCCACATATTCCCTACAGATATTTATTATTAACAAATTGTTTCTTTTCTAAACTCACGAGATTAGGTAAAGGTTACTTTACCGAGACGTTCCAAATCACCCCTTTTATCGCCTCTAATACCAGGGATAAATATTTTGGGCAGATTTATTTGCTCCACATCCCATACCAACTTTAAAATTGGAATGTCGTTCTTTTGTTCTCGTGACCAAGTGTTCCCAATCGAACATAAAGAGGTGAACATAGCAAAATACAAAAAACACACAAACACACACATCTTCATCCATCCGACAGGACAATACTCTAAAATTATCCTGCTGAAATATACGGCAGGGTCTCCAATGGAAATTTATCGTTTCAAATAGATATGCCACAAAACTTTTCTCTTTCGAAAGCACCAAACGGGGATCGGTGGGGCAGAAATATTGTGTGCGAACAAAAAACGAACAAAACCAAAGAAAAAAATTTCTTTCTTCCCCTTTGGACATACATTTACAATCCACGTTGCGCTTGGATGAGTTTGCTTTATTTCTACAGCAAATTCGCTGATATTGTTGTTGTTGGTGGTATTTCGAGAGGCATATCAGAAGATGACGATGATGACGTTTTCGACTACGTTACGTATACGACGACGACACCATCAATGACTATGTTGCTAAAGCCTGTTGGGCATGGATTCCTGTCTGTAATGACACTAGTGATTTCGTTCTCCCCGAATGCTCCCGATATCCTTTCAAAAACTATTTGTATGCTCTTCGACGGTGGAGTGTGTTGGAGTGCACACAGAGCACCAGGGAGAAGCCCTGCTGCACATATAGCCGAATGGCGGTCGTCGTCGGATATGGCCGGATAGAAGAGATCGAAACTCTCTAGGTGAATTAAGTTCAACTGAAAATTGATTTCTTAGTGATTCGTGCGGTTTTCCTACGGAGCTGTAATGGGAGTATAGATATAGTGCAGCTATCATATATATACATATATGTGCGACTCCTTTAAAATAATGTAAGCGGATGTTTAGTGTAGGTAAGGTACAAAGTTTAACCAGAAAGTTTTCACTTCAATTGGGCAAAAATAAAATATTTCCTACGTCAAATGGATATACGTGCAATTGTATAAAAACAACCTTCATCAGAGATAAAGAAAGTCTTCCTTGTATTTAGAGAAAGGAGTCGAAGAGAGAAAAGAAAAACAATTTTAAAAATCAGTCAAACGTGATGGTAGAATAAGATATTTTATTTATATCGACAAAACGAGGCATCGCAGGAAATTTATTTTTAGTTGATCATGGAAAAGTTTTTTTTTAGTTCTATACATTTTCAAATAATCAAGGACTTGCAATTTAGTAGGTGAAGCTCAGGCAGAGGTTCTTGGATGGGAAACAAATTGGGATGAATGAATCGCTTTTATATTTTAAATGGTTTAATGATGGATACACAGGAGGTTTTCTACTCGTTCTACAAGTTCGCTAAGATAATATTAAGGATTAAGACATATTTTGCTTCTGATCTGTTTCAGAATATATTTGGGTCGGTAGCAATTCATTAAATATATCCGTATGCATAACTGGTACGAGAGCTAAATCCAGCTGTGGTAACTTATCTGAATGGAAATTGTGTACAACTGGTAGGATTTTGTTTATCTAATATTATTTTGGAACCCAGGTTTAAAACGGTTATTTGTTGTATTTACAACTCTGTTCCAGGTAATCGTTAATGCTGTAAATAAGTAATTTAATGCAGTTATTAAATCACAACGTTCAGATGAAGTCTTAATTTGATAATCGTTTCGTATCTGCTTTGCTTTTTTAAACAGTTCTTACAAAGAAATGCCACATTTACACTAATAAGCGAATGCTTTTCTTGAACTGTCAAACTTCAAACGCAATCCACAGCTATGGAAACCATTCTCTACTGCGACGATCAAAACTGATTTGTGTTTTTTTAACATATAGTGGATGTTCATAGGTGTAGTATAAGAATTTTTGGATTATAAAAGCTCTAATTAGCAAATTTCAATAGCCTGAAATATGTGCCTTCCTCTACTCTATATGAGAACAATTTCTATATATACTCAGGAATTTATGTTAAACGGAATGCACGATTTCTACTAATAATAACATTATAATCTAAAATACAAAAGCATCAATTTTAATTTATGCTATTTCAATTTAAATTATTTTTTCTAAGGCCGTGTGCCATTGGCGAAATTTTTGCGTTTCTGTAGGTTTTAAAAAGGGAGGGAGTCAATTGTATTAAAAGACATTTTTTGAAAACATCTTTTCATTAATTTCTAATTAGAATTCAAAATTGGATTTTGGTAAAAAATATATATCGAAAAGATTTTAGGGAGATTAATATAAAAAACAACTTATTACTTATAATTTTGAATACATAAAAAATTGTTGTAATATTTGTGTTTATGATTAAAGAAATCCATCGTAATTTTATCAAGTTGGACGAATTCTGTACAAAATTCAGCAAAAACAGGAATAATTATATTTTCATAACAAATCCTTTTTAAAAATTAAGATCCAGATTTTCAAAAATGTAGTTTTTGGGCAATATATGGTAAACATTTCTAAACATAAAAAATGCAACAAAATTAAATTATTATTTTATAATAAAAATGATTTTTTTATTTGTAGCCATTTTTCTATATGAATAGCGCAAATATTTTTTAAGTTTACTTACATAACGAACAACATCAACTTTCCGGGCACAACAAAATGGGCTTATAAATTAAAGACATCGTAGTTTTGACAAAAAATAATATAAATACTAAAAATAATACTAGTACCGCGCAATTTCAACTATAAATATGCAAAATGTCGTAATTATTACATCACACTAAAATAAATCAGGCTATTTGAATAACGTAGCTTATTATTTAGAAAATATTAAATGAATATACATTTCACCTTCGCATTGATATCTCTTATAACCCCTGCGATGGTTTGGTCACAAGCCATCGTGAATTGAAAGCTGGAGACTCTATAAACACGGACTGCAATCCAAAACTTAAAGTGATTTATTAGCAAAACGTAACTTGCGATTTAATTTCTTGCATTCATTTCACTTTAAGTTTTATATAAAAACTAGCTGCCCGGCCCGGCTTCGCCCGGGTACTGTTTCGTTTTAGGGTCCATAATAGTATTTTAGTGTTAGTAGTATTTGTTTTCTCAAAGCTGACCTGAGAGATTTTCTCAATATTTTTAAGAACCTTGTACAGAGTATTAGAAAACTACAAAAAAAAAATCAGCCAAATCGGTCAAGCCGTTTTCATGTTATGTCGTGACAACGGAAAACGGGTTTCATTTTTATATATATAGATTAACATTTTCGGAAATAGAGCTTTTTCAAAAATTATGATCAAATTTCAACTTGATTTTCTTTGCCAGACTGCTGTACAACAAACCCGTATTTCCTAATTGACATTTGCAAAAAAAAATATTTAAAAAAAAAATAATTTTAGACATTAAAGCACCACACCAGGCTTTAAACCTAGCGTCTGCATTCATTTGTTTGTGCAAAGTTATATTTTTGGCACACCAAATGGTACCTACAGTTAAACAGAGATCCGGGTTAAGTTTTGACTTTAGGGTTTCGATTGGATGTTTCGGTACTTCGTTTCGGGACTTCTTCAGAACGGTTACCTTGATAGGGCAGATTATCTTACAAAAGGTTAAAAGACAATCGTTCTTGACGATTTCTTCACAACAAAACGCATTGAGTAAGCGTTTTAACTTTCCTTCATTTGTTCTAAAAGTAAAATGTTAAAAACACACAAGCAAAATTAAGTTTTTAATGTACCTAATCAAAAAGTTCCTTTAAGTCAAGTTATGTAATCGAACATTCCTTTACAATAATACTACTGCTTTAAAGACTTTAAATCGATACCTATATTTGCAAATGACAAATTTTACAGATATCAAGTTAAACATTTATTTTACAAAAAAAAACTTAAAGAGATGGGGAATAAATAATAAAGTACAACATGCCCATTTAATAAAAGTGCACGTTTGCATTAGCATAATTACATACAATTGAGTGTACCAAAAAATTAAATCCCATTTGAAATTAATTTTCCAAACAAATTTAAATAAAACCGGCATTACAAATGAGCTCCTACCATGCAATAAACGGTTTATTTATATATTTTTTACAAAAACTAACATTCCAAAGTGTCACTTACAACTTTGTCCCAAATGAAAACCGCACCAATTGGTGGATCGGCCTCAAAATGACCACATTGCATGATTCATGCAAAATTCAATGTAATGGCTATTCCTTCAATTAACTAAACGTGAAAGGCGCTTTTATTTGTTCATCAATTATTTAGCTAATACAGCGCAAACATTTGGCTTTGTACCAACGAGCTGGGATATTTAATTGTGCCGGACAATTAAAAGCCTGGCCAACCGCTCAACAGTAAATAATGACTTTTCGTCGATTTTCAAAAAATAAACATAAACGTCCTGTTCATGGTTCTAGACCAATACGAGAATGACCACAGCATCCATTGACGCGACGCGTCGCGACGGATAACATAAAATCCCAAATGATATTTAACAGGATAATGTGTTTCCTCTGTCTGTGGACAAAAGGGATTTCGCGTTTGAGAAGCAATTAAATGTCCTCGCCGCCGCCGT
The DNA here is from genome assembly GCA_932526625.1 of Rhingia campestris. Taxonomy (NCBI): domain Eukaryota; kingdom Metazoa; phylum Arthropoda; class Insecta; order Diptera; family Syrphidae; genus Rhingia; species Rhingia campestris. Next base: position 221,289,761 of record OW052182.1, read on the forward strand.
TACCGCCAAGATAATGATAGATGGAGCGCCACACTATCAGCAGTCAGGAATTAATGGAAATTCTCTTCTCTCTCTAGCGCGCATTCAATGGACAAGGACATTTTTAACTCAAATATTTGCTGCCATACACATCGTGTCGTTCAACACCACCAGCACTACTATACTCGGCTCCCATTAATGGCAAATGATGATAATAATGAATACGAAATAATAAAAAATAAAACGCGCGCAAATGGACCACTAAAAGCCCCAATTTTGGGCAACCCAAAAATCTGGGTCACATTTATTCGCAGCACTTAGCTTGCTGCAGAACTCGCTTGCCCTCCATAATAAAACAATCAAAAACATCCTGCTAACAAGACACATGTATACACATTTCCCACCCTCACTACATCACACCCTACCCTTGTCCTAGTCAGCCTCTCGTCTATAGAGAACCCAGAACCGAGAACGGAGAACCCATTCAAAGCTGTCCAAGTGGAACGCAAAACGACCGGTGTGACTGTGTCATAACCACGAATTAGGTGCGGATAGTCACTTGTGTTCTAGTTGTGACTTTCCGCCGTCAAATAGTGCCAACCCACTCTTAGTGGCACGAACAAGCATCCGGGGATAATGATCTGAAAACAACGACCCATAGCGTTCGCCCAGGTGTCGACCGTCGAAACGGAACATAACCAACGGAAATCGATTATATGGCTCGGTCGAACCCGTGTTCGGCGGTCTTCAGAACGGTTATTCGTTTGTGATGATTACTTTGTGCGGTATATGTGGCCGCGGTAATCCCGCATTTGGGGCCTACTCCAACAACCGGTGAGGCGGATGGCACACTTCTTTAGCAGCGCACTGGTAACAACAGTGTCGACGATGAGATGACACATGCGCCTCTCTGTCACCGCATGAATTTCAATTAGGAAACGGTTGATGGACTTGCATTTTAAGTCTTCTTCCCTTCAATTGGTCGTGTCCATTTCTTTTGTTTAATTAGCATATAAGCATGTGCATGTTTGGATGGGTATACCGCATTTGGCCTTTAATTACCACCGTAAAAGGGCATCAATTTAAAAATTCTTAATTGCGTGAACGCCCGTGATACGAAAACACAAAGCATACAGACAGAAAATTAATAAAAAAAAGCTTGCCAACGCAATGATACAATTTTTTATGTCCCGTTCATTAACGGTGTAATTTATCGGGAGCAAATGACCAGCAAATGGGCTGGTATTGCATTACGCTGCGAAATGATGTAATTGCATTTTAAAATAACCGAGTTCTGTCAAGTCACGATGTAAAAGAGGTGTTGCCGAGACAAATGACTTGCAAAATTAAGTGAAATTTATGGACAGAATTTGCATTCACAATGAGTTCACACAACGAGTGTGCACACAATACCAAAACGGTGCATTATCTAGCGTGCGTCAAAATATAAGACGCGATGGAAGAATTCAAGTTAAGGACTGACAATGGTGCACATGATGAATATTCAAATATCATTTGTTTCCTTGTGCGCGAGGAGATGGCCAGAATTTATGACCACGATTTAAGAAACACATTGTTTATGTGTCGTTCATAAAACGTGTTTATTTAAGTTGTTAGCCGATGGGCAAATATTTGACGTTTCTTTAAATTAGGTCTGTTCCCGTTCAATTTTGTTTACTTATTTTTACTGCTGAAATTTATTTCTATAAGAATATTGTGTACGGAATGATTTAGTAAAAATCAGTACAAATTATTTGTATGAAACTGCAAGCCAGATTTACACCTTCACAAAGGAAAAAGTCAAAGTTTGAAGAGTTATAAATTATAAAATAAAGAGTTATTAAAAAATAAGAACAATTTTGTTGGTTGCTGTGACATTTTTGTAAACTGATTCGTCAACATTTTTTATATTTAGCCCAATGCTTATGAAAATGCAAATTATGTCCGTTAGAGTACTTTTGTGGGATTGAAATGTTAATTAGCCCATAAATGGAGAGAGGTTTCTATCAATTCAAAGAAATGTCCACGTAAAAATGAGAAACGTCAAAGTTTGGATTAACATACGTATTCAAATCTAAATTAATGAATTATACACAATGAAGCCAATATGTTCATGTCAACATTTTGCTGTGCACTAAAAAAAAGTTTATAGTTATAAAGTGGTAAATTGTATTAAAAATAATTGAAATGCCTAAAATTTTGGATTTATTGGACCGTAACTTTCATTGTTTGAACTTTGAAAACTATTTTGGGAATATAGTCAATGGATCTGTGTCTTGATTAGGCATCATTTCATTTCAATTTGCATAATTTTTATCGAACATATGCGGTTTTTTTTTTATCAAAAGTAATCAACTGTGGATGGTTTATCAGTATACACGAGTGGCCTCACCACTGAAGATTAGATTCCACTCCCAGCTGATTTTTAGCCCATTTACAGAACATGCAGCGCAAACGATGTTCATTGGCTTTTATTGCTGCATGGCATCTTATGCGGATTTTTCTCAAAATCTTCCATGTGGCCGTAACCGCCCAGTTGCTGAAAGACGTCAAATTGAAATAAGACCAATTGGCAGAATTTTAAACCGACACACATATTTCTCACATAAACGCAATACTTAGCGTGCCACGTAACGTAACATGAACTTAACATTATCTATATGTCTCATATATTTATAAATAATAATGAACTAGGGATTTGAGTTCACACACGTGTAGAATGAAATGGTGTGTTCGCTCCGACAACCTTCGAGAGGGTTACGGCGTAACCTCCTAGATTTCAAAAACCATGAATGTATTGAATAACTCTAGTTCACACCATTATTAAAATTTGATAGTAAATATTTTGCTGTCTTAATCTTCTTTGCTTGACTGATGTTTTTTGAGTGCAAGGACGAGGCAAAGACTCTAGAAGATAACATTTTTTTAATGGTTGGTTAAGCTGTATGCTTCAATGGAGAAAGCAAATTTCTTTTAAATCGGTTTTGTCCTTACACTATTGATAGATTTATTAAACGGCAATTAGAGCTATTCATAAGTAATCACCACCTACGTCTGTGTGTAAAATACTTGCAGTAGTTTGAACGAATAAGGAACTATTTCATATCAAGAGGGTTTGACACTACTTAAATATAAGTGTCAAATATACACAAGATGTCACCACTTTAAGTGTTTGAGTCGTTAAGAAAAGCAGGAATTCAAACATCATGCACATTTTTTGTTAATGAATCCCTTCACTAAAGACCTTTATAATATCTCATCTAATTCATCCAGAAATTCCGACCAACACCGATAAACCTTCATTATTTAACTGTCATCTTGGCGATCACCAAACAACTTCTTTTACATTTTGTTTAGTCCACGCCCATTTGCAAAGATCTATATCATAATCCCGTCAACTCCACCTAGTTCAAGATAACACATTCAAGGCAATTACGAACATTATTACCATAATGGTGAAACTAACTTAATGACCATCCTCTATCTTCCATCAACCATCAATCCGACTAAACATACCAACAATCCACTTGATTAAAACATCGACTTTTTCATTTCGCTACTGTATTCCCCCTCGAGACTCGGTAACAATATCAACATTGATGCAATTAATGTCAACTTACGCACAACGCTACTCGCCGAGACTCCACAGTGAAGAAATACTTCACGTTTACGTCCCATTGAACGCTGAAGAGTGCGGCGCACTCATCTGGTTTGCGTCTCTTCTTTCAGTTACATTTCTGTGTCATCTGTGTGGAGGATTTCGAACAACAAAAAAAAACCGTTTAACCATTGACCTACTAACTCAGATGTAAGTCAAATTCTCTCACAAAGGACAATCACCCAAATCTTTTTCTTTTTCAAAGGACAGAATCGATTTCTTTGCGAGAAACGGTTCCCTCCTCCTGTCCAAGAGTGCAGAGATAACCTTCACATGGACGGGCAATTAACTACCTTCTCACTTAGTCATGGCTCACTCTTGGCCGGCACATCCTTCCTTTTTTTTAATTAATAAAGCTGCTCGGCATCTCCATTAATCACCTGCTTGTCATTATCTTCGTGGATTTTCATGAAAGTTTTCTACTTCGTTACAGATTGAGATACCCTACACATTATGAGACGACAGCACACGTGGACAACAATGACGATAGAAGGGACTGGGCTAACTAGCTGGCTATTCAGAGCCATTATAATTCTTGCGACGTTCCATTCGACTACAGCGCAGTGTCCGTGGCAAAGGGAAATCGTGGAACTACAGACAACGTGTATTTGCTCCTACAATCTGGGCAGGGAGCTATCAGTACAATGTGATCAGGTATGCCCGTTAAATAGAAGAGGAGGAGGCGATGGTCAGGTTTAAGATTTATCGCCATTTTCTTCGTTTCAGGTTGACTTCTCACTCCTGCTGGAGGCCTTAGATAAGTACGCTCGTGAAAAGCCCATCGACCTGCTTTATGTGAACAACTCTACGGTGGATGAGCTGTCCGACGAGGTGTTCGTGAATCTTCGCTTGCACAATGTCCAGTTGAGCAGTTGTAAGATAAAGCGCATCGACGATGGGACTTTCAAGGGTCAGGAGACTGTTTTAAAAAACCTTAATCTTCAGGATAACCTTTTGGAGGCTGTGCCAATCGAAGCGCTGAAGGTGCTAACAATACTGAATTTATTGGACCTGTCCAAGAACAGGATAGCTTCAATACCGAACAACGCTTTCGAGGGACTCAACAAGTTGTCAACATTGAAGTTGAACGACAACAATGTGACCTTAGCTGCGGGTGCCTTCAGCGGACTGGAGAATAGCTTAAAGAATCTCAATCTAAAAGGTACTCGCCAGAAGCGCGTTCCAGAAAGCATTCGGGGGCTAAAATCACTTGCATTCTTGGATTTGTCTCTAAATGGAATCAAAGAACTGCCAGGTGTAGGGGGTACGCGTACGTTTGAGGGATTAGACTCCCTTACCGCTCTCAACCTGGAGAGAAATCTTATCCAGAACTTAGGCGAGACGGCCTTCACTGGTGTGAGGAAAACGTTAAGTTCCTTGAGTTTGCTGAACAATTTACTAGCTGAATTCCCTGTTGGTGCGGTGCATTCCCTTAGAGAGCTTCGTGTCCTCGACATTGGTTTCAATTTACTCACAGCACTTCCAGAGGTCGCCTTTCGCGGCAATCCTAGCATTACACTGCTTGCCTTAGATGGCAATCCCTTACCAACAGTGCCGGAGAAGGCATTTAACCACTTAAATTCCACCCTTCGTGGACTGTCACTAGGTGGGCGATTCCTTCATTGCGATTGCAAATTGCGATGGGTTGCGGAATGGATCAGGAATGGTGACTTACAGGTAAGCGCGTATAAAATCCACCCCCACCAGCATTCCCATTTGATAATCGAATTTCAGGTAACATCACGTGAAAGGAATCCGCAGTTCTGTGGAACTCCTAGCCGCTTCAGTGACCGTGGTTTCTATTCAATTCAACCAGAAGAGCTGACCTGCCCTGAATCGGAAGTCGATTTGAATGGACCTGTTGGCGTGGTGGACTCGTTAATTCCTCGGATTAAGCCAACAATTGCGGCTACGACCACCACTGCGACTACTACTACTACCACTTCCACAACGACCAGCACTACGCCAAAACAAACCCCTCCAACAACCGTTGCAACCACGACAGAGGCCACATCACCTGTGACCGCCAGGAGGACATCCAGTACCACACCATCCCCGCCGTCTACAACAGTGGCTCCCCCGGTAACATCAAGTACCACCACAACCATCGCCACCTCACCATCGACATCAATAAAACCATCCTCCTCCGCAGCCACACAATCAACTTCCACAACTTTGGGCACGGTAAGTTAAAAAAAATAGACCCCAACACACATGCAATTGCATGCAATATTTCTTCTTTGTAGTCAAAAGCCCCCTCACAGATCCAACAACATCAATCCACGTCTTCTTCGACGGGCACAGCGCCGACTGCTACCAAAAATCAAGCGCTACCCTCTTGGAGGCAACAGCAGCCAGGTGGCATAGGCGGCGGTGCTGCCGCTTCATCAGCTGCGGGCACACCACACAAGCAACAACGACCGCCACTAGTATTGGGTTTCCCGCCCCAGCGTGGCACTCGTATCGACGATACCAATGAGGTACAAGTGAAAAATGCCTTCCGCCAGGATAGCTCGGTCATAATTCAATGGGATTCCGATACAGCCAACATCCTTGGCTTCCGTGTTGTCTATCGATTATTTGGCGAAAAGAGCTTCAAGCAGGGCCCACCACTAGAAGCCAGCGAACGTGAATTTAAGATAAAGAATGTCCCAGCTCAGGAGTGCATCATTGTGTGTGTCATTTCGCTGGAAGAGCTACACGTCACCCCAGAGACAGTACCATACCAACAGTGTCGGGAAGTTCGAACGGTTGCATCGCAAACATCCAACATGGACAAGATTACAATAGCGGCCAGTGCAGCCATTTGCGGAACAATTATCGTAGCGGTAATTGTGTTCATTGCAGCAAGCAGGTTAATTGATTTTTAATTAGTTAAAGTACCAGCCCATACTGATGGTTTTTGTATGTTCTTTGCAGGCGTTCGAGAAAGCTGCAAACTTCACAGCAAAAGAGCCCCCTGCCAATTGGTGGCTTGCCGGTGAATTGCTGCGGGCCAGCGGGCAGCCCAGGACCTTTGGGATCGATGGCCACTTTATCGGCGTTCAATAACCATAAGGTGAGTTTTTTTTGAGAGAGGATGCACCACATGGACATCCATGAAAAGTGAGCCATTGGGGAGATAAAATGCTCGTCCTCTGCACATTGACAGCGGACTAATGAGATAAAAGTAAACAAGTGGAACATGTTTGAGGAAGACATTAAGTGTTTTTGCTACCAAACGGATGGCAGGGATGGCCCTTAAGTTCACATCAGCATAAGGTCCATATAAAATCATTACATTCTGATGTAATTCTCGTTTTAATAGGACAATTGATTGAACTCACAGTAACGAAAATTCGTTGATGTTAAACAAATTAATATGTACAATTGACCCATTCGCCTACTTTTGTGCAAGTGTAAATTTAAACTGCATTTAAAACTTTACAAAAGTGCAGAATGCTCATCAATCATTGCACATTTCTTTAATTGCTCTCTCCATTTTGAACATTTGACAGTTTTCAATTTTCTTCTCACATTATTACCGTCAGACCTAAGCGAATGGCGAATGTCACAATTGAACTAAACGTTCTCTTCCCCTGGTGCGGTTAAATGCGCGAATGTCAATTAACTGCATGCAAACGAGAACGACCGCGACAATCCGATTCACTGGTTTGGCAAATTTCACTTCAAAAAGTGTGAAGAAACAAAAAAAGGAATGGTGAACTATAATCTGTCGATATTTCAAATAAGCCCTTGTTTCCTTTTTCTAACCTCAATTGGGAACGCTGCCAACCAGTTTCTGAACACTCCCAAATACAGATTGCGTGAATGCAATCAGTAAGTAATTAAGATGAACTAAATGCAATCAAATAATCTTTATTGTTATATGACTGCCATTCTTAATTCATTATGATATATCGTATCTATGAAAATGTAAGATGTAAATCGAAATTAAATTGTCGCAACTAATGATCCCATCAACCATAAAAGAGTGTAACTCCTCTAAACCACACACACATGTTAATTAACTTTGTCGAAGCTCATCGAGATAAATACCACCCGATTCAGTGGTAACTGCAATCAAACTCAATTCAGTACATTCGCAAAACATCGTCTGCTGCCTTTCTACGAAACCTATGCAAATAAACCGTTATCGGTGTACATTTTAAAACAGACCCCCAAATTGGTGGTCTACATACACGAGAATTTTCCAAGCGAAGAAATCGCTGCGTGTAACAGCGCTCCTCTCTGTTTTTTCAATAGGAATCTAAAGCAGGGATGATGTCTGCCAGAATCGAATCGTCAAACCACCGCACCCCCACCACATTCAATGCGTGTACATGTTGAAAATTCGATTTGTCTAGCAGGATGGCAGTAATGTGGGAAAAGTTGTATCGCAAATCAGACTCAATCGGTTATAACGACAAATTTACATTTGCTCAGCTTAATGCCAAGGTTTGGGTATGTTTTTGGCTATAAAATGGTAAACAATGAATTACGTTCTGACGTTTGCCCCAATGATTTGTGTTCGTGGCTAGGTAGGGGGGAATAGGTATATTCGTTAGAAAAATCTACTTCCATCTTAATTTTGATTTGTAATGTACGCTTCTGTGCACATTTATCCAACAGGAATGGGATCAAGTATCGGCGTACAGCAGTAGATCCATACCAAGGCCTAGGATATACCCTATGGATAATCAGGATGATTTAAGGAGCCACTTTTCCGGCATGCCAGGCAAAGTCAGTAAAGCTCGGTAAGTGGAGGGGTAATGGTAAATGTAAAGGAATGGGATTGACACAACGGAAGTGATTATCATTTTTTGTTGCATCATTCATTTTTTATTTTTGATTATTGTAACACAAGCACGCAGATTGGAGAATTGTCAAATAAAGTGTCATTTGATATTTCTTCACAACACACATACACACATATGCAAAAAAAAAACTCATACAATCATGACACATATTCGAAAAATCTTCTTCAGATCCATTGCTGATGGCCAATCGCAGCACAGCTTTTCTAACAACTCACACCGCGGATATCTGGGCACCGCATTTCCCACAAATTTGGTAAATTCACGACCGGAACTCAGACAATCGCGTCAATCGTTGGCTGCCGCATCGGAACGCATGTCGCGTGCCTCATATGCCGGCTCAATTCACGGTCCGACAAGCATTGCGTCTAGCTCGAGACGTTCACGGCCGCGATCTAGATCACGAGATCATCTCAATGGACCACATATCCACAGTCATCGACCAGGAAGTCGGTAAGTGGGCTGACTGGATTAACCACCACGTTACCGCACCGCCTACAGCTAAACTTTAAAAAAAAAAAACCTTTAACAACAACTAGTATTACCACCTTAAAGATTAACACTCTGTACGATAAAGCATCGCTGTTAACAATGAAAACAAAAGAAAACGTGAAATAATTAACAATTTTACAATTAACACGCTTTTTAATTTCTGTTCTATTAATCACCTACTACGCTATTGTTCTGTTTCTCATTTGGGTTCCTTGTGGATTCTGTTTCGCTACGATTAACCAAATTTAGTTTAGTTACTCGCCAGACACTTTCATTTTTTGTTTGGTGTGACTTTAGTTTGTTTTGATTTTGGATTTAGCAATCACTTGGTATGATCTACTTCCACACGCACACACTTGCTTCTCGCGAATGACATGTAATGGCTAATTTTGAAAAATATATTTTCTATAGATACTCGCAGGCCGGATCGACGCACACGCTTAATAACTACTGTGACACATCGGATAACTGGACTGAGAATGACATGGAGATCTATATGGCTAGAAATCCGACAACACGCAATGGATTAGTGCCATTATGAGGGCGGGTTTTGTTATCCTGATATTTCGATGTTGTATTAAATTTGGATGAGATTTTCTGACGGTACGTTTCTCGGCCACGATTAAACGTTCGGCCATACAAGGATAATCATCAGCAACAGCAGCAACAACAACAACAACGACAACACAACCATCAAAATCCATCACAACGCTGGAGGCAACGTCAAGAGGAGAGGTTTCATCGACACTATCACCGCCATCATCACAATCACCATCATCTACAGCGACGTCATTCGCCGTTGCCAGTTCGTAGCACATCACCACCAGATGTCGTGCCACGTCCGACATCTTTTGTTGCCAGCATTACAGACACAGCGTCAAACACATCCACAGCACACACAGCCTTTGTTGCCGATGATCTTCTAGGTGAGATCGTGGTCGAGAATTATTTCGATGAGTATGACAGACAGGAAATCCGCCATTTACGTGCGATACAATTAAAAACGTTTGACTCTTCAACGACAGAGTCACACTGTAGTACTAGTAGTAGTTGTAGTAATAATAATAATAATAATAATAGAAGTAATAATATTTTGCATTCCGGTACTAATAGTGTTAGTAACATAAATGATAATATATCTAATGTCACTTATGATAGGTTAAGAAATCTCAAAACAAACTTCGAAAACGTCAACAAAATTAGAAAACAAAATTTGAACGAATTCAACGATGACAGTTACATTTAATAGAGGTGCAATAATAATATTTTTTTTAATGCTTCAACTCTGTAGTTTTGGGGTGGAGATAAGGGATTCAATAAAGCGGATAACAAGTGAGAAATAAAGATTTTTAAAAGAAGTAGAAGTCTCTATTTAGAAAGATGATTGTAAAAATCAATAAACCACTAATGCTCGTACACTTCCTCAGTGATATAATAGAGCAAAAATAATGACAATCGTTGCTTTTATTTAGTTTCAACTAATTTAATTTATTGAATAATAATGTCTCCAATAGTTGACAGTTAGATGAGATATGTGTGCCGTAGGTGTTTTTGTTTAAATCATCCATTTTCTAGTACGAAAAGTCGATCATCTGGCAATAATTTTGTTAGTCTTTAATCAATCGGAAGTGCTTGGCCACAGCTTCATTGGAATGAAAATCATCTCCAACGAGACAAGTAGATTTTATGTGAGCCGAAAAGAGAAGGAATGATTGCACCGAAAAAATGCCGAGAATCCATTTTAAACTGAATTTTAGCATCCCCATTTGAAATTTGCCTTCGCCGAGTGCATATCTCAATATCGGTATTAGAGACACGAAAATATCAGGAGGGTGTTTTAGATTTCCCTGTGTCCAGCTGTAAAGGTATGTTCCCGAACTTTTGCAGTAAAAATTAAATTAAAATTCTCAAATTCCTTGGTGTGGAGAAAGAATTTACTGAAAAGTACGGTAACGCGTTTAAGTAAATAACAGTAAAATCATTCGTTTTGTGTAGCTTTTAAAAAACAAGTGGTATAAAACACATGTCAAAACAATCGTCTTGTCACTTTCTGATATTAATTGACAGTTTACTCATTTTTACCAACAGAGATTTCTGCAGTTGTTTGCTCTCTATTTTACTAATTGTACGTACGGGAAAAGGTAAAAATCACTAACATTGGGCCTGCGCACACGAGTATGCTTCAACCGTAGTCATTATGGTTACTTTCCAAACACACGGGAATATGTTCAACCGGTTGAATTTTGTGTAATATACCAAACTTTATATGTATGTGTAATTCGATTAACACCGAACTAGCCGCCGTATTTTTTTTTTAATACCACAACTGTCAGAAACGCATGCATGTGTTGGTAGATTCAACCTCTTCAACCACTTAATTTTGTGGTTCCTCACCCGTCCCACCAACAAACATGACGTTCAACCGGTTGAAGCATACTCGTGTGCGCAGGCCCATTGAGTATAATATTTTGTATAAAATTTTTTGAACGGGAGCAGAATTATTTTTCACTTATCTGATGAATAATAATTATTCTAAATAGATATATGTCAAAAAACCCCAATAAGTGGGAAAATCATATTGAAAAATTATGGTTTGTATAGCTTTGCGTTTACTTGACTAACTGATCAATTGATTTGTTTCATGGGCATTATGGCTTGTGGGACCATCTTGTTGAAACCACATGTTGTCAACATCAATACCGGTTAATTTAAGTAGAGAGAATTCAGTTATAATGTCGCATTATCAAGTATCAAGTTGCTTGACCATCTGGTCCAATGATGCCTTCAGCCGAAAATTCGCACCAAACACCAAACAGTGACGTGTTTTTTTTTAAAGCTTAACATGAAATAAAAACATAATGAACTTTGACCTTACTGACAGTATGGTATACAATATACGAAATAAACTGGCGTTCTACATGAATCCAAATTTATATTGGCATATAGATTTCATTAAACTTATTTTTCTTTTTTGTAAATTAATTCCTGCAGTTCCGCCCTAAAACTACACAAACTTTCTTTGAATTTCGTTCGAATGCGCACAGTTAACGTATGTACTTACGAAACTCTAAAGCCGAAACAACTATGTATTATAAATTTTAAGGACATATCCTAGTTTAGCATAACAAAAATCAATTAAACAAAACAAAACAAGACCTTAGGCATATGTTTCGGGTAGCTAAACAAAAAGCAATTATACAAAAGAAAAACTAATGTTGTAGGTGCTCAAAATAGTTAACACTGACATTAGTTAAGTCAATTTATATATATTTAAACCTAGGCATTAATGTAAAATTCATAAATAAATGTTTATTTTTTTCTTTTTCTTTTTAATTATCTTAAGTTGGGATATTAATTTGTTTTAACACTTTTTTCTGTATAAATAAAATACGTTTGTATTGAAGCTTGAGTTTGTTTTATTTTGTATATATTCATAAGTTTTTGTTTATTAATTTAGTGAGTAACTTCCATGAATGCATAAAACTGTCACTTATGTTGAGCTTGTCGCACTGGGAGCAACTACTTACAACAGAGAAAGCAGCAGGATAACTTTGCTCAACAGATGTTCGCATACAAATTCCCATTTGGTGAATGACACTCACAATATTTCTTTATTATTGTCAAAAGACAAATTGCCCTCGCACTGTATGTGTGTGTCTGTTATGTTTCAGCATTGGGCACATACAAAAATAGTTCAAAGGAATTCCCATTAGTCCTTCTTTTCTCGGTCAAAAAATACAAAAAAGAATTGAGGACTTTCAGCGATGATAGAACAAAACTTTGCACTTCGTTGGATTCGCAATGGCACACAACGGTAATAGCGCATTACACACAAGCAAAGGGGTTTTGCGCAGAGACAAATAACGACAAACTGAGGAGAAGCAATTGAAATAAATGTTAATAAGGATGCAACTGGAGAGAAATTATTATCCTGTATGTGTACAATGTATAACGTAATGCTGAAATAGTATGCTTTGTCGGTAGTTACCATTGCACCCCATTGTTTTGTTCTTTGTATTTTTCTTTTGGTTAAAAATTTCTAAATTGTAAATAAGAGAAAATAAACAAATTTAGTTTTAAGTGGAATCGATGGCCATGTGTAGAAAATAATGTCGGCCGCAATCGCATTCAAACAAAATGAACACAGTTGAGAGTTAACGTTAACATTAAAAAATAGTGAAAACAAACACAATAAGCTAATATTTATTCTAAACGAAATTGTAGATAATAGCTAAGAGAATATTTAATCACATACGTTAGAATTAGTTAGAAAATAATCACACACACATATGCAACCATATGCTACTATTAATGGGAACAAGTAAGCAAGTACCAATTGCCAAATAGATTTTAAGTAGTAAATATAAAAACAATATAATTATAAAGTAAAGTTAAATAATGCTTTTTAAAATAGGGATTAATAAAAATTGTAGGAATTAACTTAAATTGTTGGAAAACATGTATGCAAAACTGCCTTAGCACCAAAATAGAAATTTAATGAATATTAATTATAAAAAAAATAATAAATAAAAAATAAAAAAATATTTATTTGGTTCGTTTTGGTTATAATGTTTTTTATTATTTGCAAAGGTTACCCGCGATTATATGTATAGTGCACCAACACAAATGGAATTAATAGCAATGCTGTATATTTAGAACTTGTGTAATTGATTATTATATATATACGTATATTTTTAATAAATGCATTTATTTTTCGTGGTTATTTTATTGTGAGTTGTTTTTTTAATTTGCATGCACAGAGAGAGATAAAGTCAACTTATGAAGTAAGTATAATATACATTGAACCATTTTCTATTTTAAACATTTAGCTGTTGTCTATATCAACTCCGACCACCGGGATGGTATTGGCCATAGATTGGGCAACCAAACGCTTTATAAAATCTCGGTAAAAGAGTCCTTTCACTAAGGCACCCTAGCTTTTTACATACGAAGTAGCCAAGATGGCTTCAAATCCAATCTCCTTGCGGCTCATTTCCCAAACAGTTTCAAGTTGCCAGAAAGTTAGAGCAGGCAAGATTTTGCACTTTCACTAAGGGACCTCTTCTTTTTCCTAGACTGGCGCGCAAAGGGTCTTGCTGCGTTTCCCAGCCATAGCAACACCTAAATGATTTTGCACTGGCCCCCACTCTTGCGATGATCTGAAAAATCATTCGAGTAGTAACAATTGTCAAGAAAAGCTCATCCCAACTCAGCCTTTCGGATTCGGCATAAAACAGGATGACCCGCCGTTGTGCAAGAAGTACCCACGCACACATGAAGGATTGTGAGAAAAAGCTATGATATGGGTACTAACGAGCCTGTTTCGCCAAAAATTCGTTTTGTTTTTGTTAGGCTCCTAAAAATATGGTCATATTGGAAATGTCGATTAGCGATTTTTATCGATAGTCGATTGTCAATTGTAAAATTTAATGTAATGTGTGTAATGTGCGTTCGATAACCGTCAATTTTACAATAATTTATTATCACTCATGTTTTCCTAGTAGACTTGGTATATATTATAATGTAAAATTAAAAATATTAACAACAAATACAAAATAGACTGAAGTTGGAGTACAACAAAAAACAAAGTTGTTTGCAAGTGAATCTATATATCACCAAAATCAATAAAACACTTCATTTTGGCCAAATATGCATTTCCAAAACATGAACATTTTATGCTATTAAGTTATTTTCCTCATCAGATTTCTCAACTCAATACAAGTTTTTTTCAATACTACCTTGAATTGACAAATGAAAAATATGTTTCAATATTCGCTGTCAAAGCTGTTTGCATTCAAAACAGGATCTTACACAAAACACAATAGAAATATAACAAGTCGATAATCGATCGACACTCACAATTGGTATCAGAGATAAAGGATGAGCTGAAAGGCCCCGTGTCCTAGATGTATATGCAGTGAACATTGGAAAACGTGAACCCCCCAAAACGTGAACACTGTATTTTTTACATTGACTGCTCTAAAACGTGAACAAATCTAAAAGCTGTAAAACGTGAACAGAAATTTTTTCAACATTTCTACATAAAAATGCACTGAATTATTTAATTCGGGGAATCCCATAATAATGACAATGCGTATTATGTATGTATTTGGTGCCACACGTGCGTGTGCGTATTGCATAGCTATCATCCCTCATTCGGTTGCGGTTTTTTTCTTGCATCAACGTCTTATTTTCTGTTTAAAAATGTGTTCAAAGAAAGTTAAGGTTTTAACATTAAACGAAAAAGCAGACATTTTGGAAAGCTTTAAAAAAGTAAGCGTGACAAACTTATCAAAAAGATATGGTGTCGCTAAGTCAACAATATGTAGTATTAAAAAGAAAAAAGATTTAATTTTGAAGTGTGTTAGTAATACATACTCTGGACCGGGAAAAAGAAAGACACTAAGATCATCAGAGCTTCCAAAAATGGAAAAATGTCTTTACAAGTGGTTCGTTCGAATGCGAAATAAAAATTGGCCTGTGAGCGGACTAATGCTGAAAGAAAAAGCTAAAGAGTTACATTCAAAAATAAAGGAAAGTGAAGGTGGTTTTTTGGCAAGTGATGGATGGTTAAGTGGTTTTAAAAAACGATATGGCATTCGACTTCTAAAAATAACTGGTGAGAAGCTATCATCGCAGCCTCACTTAGTTGATCCGTTTAAATTAAAACTAAAAGAAAAAATTGAAGAAATGGGACTGTGTAAAGATCAGTTATACAATGCAGATGAGTCTGGCTTGTTCTGGAAACTTTTGCCCGAGAAAACCTACGTTTCAGCATTAGAGAAATCTGCTCCAGGCGCAAAGACAGAGAAGCAGCGATTTACTTTCTTGTGTTGCGCAAATGCTTCAGGCACACACAGGCTTAAGTTGTTTGTTATAGGAAAGGCGAAAAACCCACGCTGCTTCAAAAACTTTGCTTGTCCGACAGAATACAAAAGCTCCAAATCATCTTGGATGACTACTTCAATTTTCATGGAGTGGTTCCACCAGTCCTTTGTACCACAGGTAAACATTTTACTTATCAAATTGAAACATTATGTAAATGTTTTTAAAATTTTGGCTTTAGGTTGAAGCTTTTCTGAGTCAAAAAAACTTGCCACATAAGGCTCTTCTATTATTAGATAACGCACCATCTCATCCTAGTGAACGTGATCTAAAATCGGAAGATGGGAATATAATCGCCATGTTCATGCCGCCTAATGTAACTCCGCTGATCCAACCTATGGATCAGAATGCCATAAAAATAACGAAACTGTACTACAGAAACAGTTTGCTAGCATCGATCGCAGCAAAGGACTCAAATCTTATTGAGTGCATGAAACGCTTGACCTTGAAAGAAGCTGTTATTCTCTTAGAAGACTCATGGAATAGAGTCAGCGCAGACTTTAGCTAAATGCTGGGCCAATGTTCTAAGTTTTTTAGTAAATGAGAAGGATGATGAGGACAATATTCCATTTAGTGTTTTGAAGGAAAAGTGGGACTCAGAGCTTAAGCCATTGATAACATCTACAATACTACTTCTTCAAAGTTTGAATCCTCAGGTTTGTTATAGATTTGATTAAACTTTAATCAAATTACCAGCTTCAAATTTAACTGCAGATTGACTATCCGTTATCAGTTGTTGAGGAATGGAATGAAGACAATTTTGAATTTGGTCCGTTTCAGAACCATGAACATGAACAGGAGGAAGACGACGATGCCTATGTTGAGAAAGAAGATGTTCAAAGAGTAAGCGCAACTGAAGCAGTTGAAATATTTAACAAGGCTTTGGAATGGTGTGCAGAGGAAGGTGTTGACCAAAGCGACATAAACGTACTTAGACGCCTAAGAGAAAATGCAGTTGTTCAAATGTTGGGAAAAATACAACAGAAAAAAATTACAGATTTTTTTTGTTAAATAAACCTTTTATGTATTTTTAAAATGTTCAAATGTAAAAAAAATCCAATAAATTTTGTTAATGAGCCGTACCAGTATGTGTAAATATGTAAAAAATATTCATGAATCTATACTAATACAAGTAAAAAGAAGATAAAATGGAAGAAAATTTGTTTTATTTTAAGAGCAGAATCATAAAATGTTACATTCCAAAACATGAACAATCTCGAAAACATGAACACCCTCAGTTTTAATTAGTTCACGTTTTCCAATGTTCACTGTATCTAATTAATTGGAACTGGCCCTTCAGATTGGACATTATTCTCTGGGTTAATTGTTATAAATAATACGACCAATGTGACCACAGTGGAATATAATATTCCACTTCTGGAATATTTTTAAGCTGTAGAGAATATATTTTTTTTCCAAAAATTATTCGCATATAAATATGGAATATTTTGTTCTCCAAAAAGAATTTTTTAGGTAATAGAATATTCTACATACAGCTAGGTTCTACGTTTCACTTTCACTCGAAATGAAATTGAAATCGGTCTAAAGTGAAATTTTGGGTTCCACATTTCACTTTTACCGATTTCAATTTCACATTTTTCGAAGTTAAAAAAAAATTAATTTCCATGTTCCACAATTCGGTTTTATCGTTTTGTGTGTGATTTCAATTCGATCATTTTAGTATCTGTGAAATTGTTGGGATGAGCTGACGTGATTGAAAATGTAAGTGAAAAATATCTGAATGTAGTAGTGTTGTTTAGATTTTGAATAGATATACTAAAAGGTAATGTATTTTACCAAAGGCAAACAAAAAAATATTTCCCAGGAGACAACATTTATCGAATTTATGGAGAGGCATAAAGTTCTTGCCAGAGGACTTATGAAAGGAGATCGAGTTGCAGCGGACGCTTTGTTTTTGAAAAGATATTGTTTTTAAATGCCGTCGATGTCGATGACCCCAGGAATACGAAATTCGTCCATGAAATGTTGTTTTGATTTCCGTTTCTCTTCATCCGACATGGAATGTTTGGCCATCTTGGACAAATTTTGTTCTCCAAAACATTAAGAACTCTTTTCAATATCTTTGATACAGTGCTACGGCCCAAAGCAACATCAGAATCTTTTCCAATTCATCTCAGAAAGCAACACACTGATGATGGTTTTAGATGTGTCGCAAAAGTTTGCAGCAAAATTTGGAAAGCATGTTTATTAAGTCGATAATATGACATAAATCTAAATAAAATAACAATTTTTAATTTTCATTTGAAATTTATTTGTTTTAGTTACGCAGCATCAGCAATTTCTTAAGGGTCTTTTTACTATTTCCTATGCATACTTTTGTTTTTCAACTTGCAGCACCGCAGCAATATAAATTTTACTCATTATTTTATAAAAATGAAGCAGAATTTGTAAACAAAAAAATTATCAAAATAAAAATATTTTTGCAATGTCCCATATGACAGATGGTATCAGCTGTCTTTAATTTCACCGAGTGATTTCGAAAACTTTTCGAAGTTATGAAATCGGTCGGAATGTGGAACCCCAAAAACAAATTCACTCGATTTACAAAAGTAATTTCACTTTCATTTCACTCGATTTCTGGAACCTAGCTAATAAATTAGATTTCAATTCTTAACTGAAGTTCATTATTACTTCTAAATTGCTAAATTCACGAAGTTTATGCCTTAAGGAAATCAAGGAGATTGTTAATACGACCGGTTGATAAGAGAGAGAATATTAGAACGACTTTATATATAAATGATATAGTACACGCAATACTAATGTTGTTCATACATACATGACATCTTTCCTTTTTTATTAAATTTCTCAATACGATTATCGACTATTCCTCATTTGTCCGAACGGCTTTGCAGAGCGTTATGTTTAAATAGCAAAGGGGATTCCTCAAAAAATGCGCCAAAGACAATTCAGATATCTAGTTACATGGCACTACTCAACTATCGAAATACAGCAAAGAATTGATGTCTCCCAATCAGCGTTTAATGAGTGGATTAACTAGGATACTTTTACCTGCTCACAGAGATCTTCCTAAACCGATGATTGTAAATTATGTATACTAAAACTTAAGAAGAGCCAACAAATAAAGGGGAAACGTATTCTGATGGAGGTTCGAAATTGTAACTCCACTGGAGGGCTCAGTGGCGCGATGGTTAGTGCGATGAACTGCCGCGCAGAAGGTCTGGGTTCGATTCCCAGCCGTAGCAACACCTAAAATGATTTTTCACTGGCCCCTCCTCTCGTGATGAACTGACAAATCATCCGAGTAGTATCAATTGTCAAGAATAGCTTATCTCAACAAAGCCGTTCGGAGTCGGCATAAAAAAGGAGGTCCCGCCATCGTGCAAGAAGTACACACGCACACATGAATGGTTGTGAGAAAGCTAGGCCCTGGGTACTAACGAGCCTGTTGCGCCAAAAATTTGTATTTGTATTTGTAAATGTCACCAGACAATAAGGTCCGCATGCAGATAAAAAACAGAGAATTGATTTCAGGCGAGATAAGCAAAGTTCCAAAGTTGTACTTCGTACAAACAAATGATGGAAGAACCTTTCGAAACCTAATTATGTCGTCTGTCGTAGTTCTTTTAACTGTTGTGTCGCTGCCTCACTAACTCTCCATATCTTTACTGTTTAATTCAATAACAGATCTTTTTCTGCCAACAACTTTTCACGAATTGCATCACTTAGAACACCAACATCAATTTTATCTCTTATGATGAGAAATTCGTAAAAAGACTTTGTCCTGCATCATCATATTGAAAGTATACCTCTCGAACGTTATATTCTTAAAATTTCTTTTGAATTAAGGATACATTTTTGCTATTCGCCTCCGCAAATCAGAAGGAATTATGGATGTTAGCAGCATCAGATCCAATCGATGACATAAAGGCTGCGACTTAAATTTCTGGAGATTTACTACCCATATCAGCAGCTACTGAAAACCATGTGTATTGTTGAATCCAATGTTTCCACGTTAAAGCCATGTTAAAAATGATGAGCCATTGTTTGGCGCAGGGGCAGCAACAGCATTTAGAGGGTTCGGCATCGTATTTTATTATTAGTTTTATAAATGAACATTAATGTAAGAGTTCCAATAAAATTAATCTTTTTTTATTAAATTTGCTATTCTGACACCATGTTATAATTAATACGACCGATTGCTATATCTTAAATGAAAACAGTCTGCGCTCATATAAATTTCACTATGAACTGACAGCCTGATGCTTCACGCCCTCCGGTTCTCCTAAACAGAGGTAGCACGAACAGGCAAAACTATTGAATTTTCGATTTTTCTTCGATCGCCTTTCAAGGGCAAAATAACTGACATTCACACTTCCAGGTATAACTGCACAGGCGGCCTGAACAGGCATACCGGATAGTTTTGCCTGCGTTTGTGTAGCCGCCTCAAGAGACACTTTATTGTAGCGTAAGAAACTATTACTAGGAAGCAACTAAAAGCTAGGAAATAAATTATTGTCAAACAAGCCTATCAAAAAAAGGACAACAATGTTCGACTCTGCTCCTGCACTTTTTGATCTATTTACAGAAAAACTGCAGACGAACACCTAGCGGAAGCCATAAGCTGCTGCAAAGCATACATTACTGAATCCATAAAATACTATGGGATGGGCAGGGCAAAAAGAGAATGAAGAACTGCGAAATCTACAACAAACCGTGTTATAGTGAGCAGAAACAGCGACTATTATAAGTGCCAGACTTAGGCAAGAAGTCTTATGTTTTCAAGAAATTAGCAACCACATTGTAACAAACCACATCACGGCCAAATTCGCCAACATAAATCTTATATGCGCTAACGCTTCTACTACTTCTAAGAGCTCTTTGACAAAACTTATGAGAGCATACCGTAAGAGGCAAGCATCCTGTGAAAAATTCAATGTTGAAAGGCTGCAATCGCAAGAGACTGCCAAGAAAGCCAATGGCGGGCAGATCCAAATGAAGAAAAAAATAGTTTCTATCAACCAGCGTCAGTAATAATTTCACCCACTCTTAATCATTCCATTATTCAGAACTGGTGAATCGCTACAACACAAAATGAAAGGGCTGCCTTATTCGCTAGAATGTTTTCCGGAAATTCAACAACTCGGAACAAGTGGTACTGCCAACGATTTACACCAGCCCAGCTTCGTCTTCTGTATAAACTATAAACCCCATTTATTTCTAAGTCTTTTCCTGCCCAAAAGCCCCGAAACATACGTTGATCGAAGACTTGCTATCGGCGTTATAGACGATTCTTCCGTTACTTCAAACCAGCAACCTTTGACACAGCGGAGACTTGTAGGAAATATGTCTCATTTTTAGAGATATTATAAAGGCAGATGTTCAGAGGTATGTAGAGAAATCATCTCCAGACTCGTTGCATTTCAACGACCGCCTATCAATGACACGAACAACGCAATACCAAAATGACTTTTGTTACAGAATGAGCAAACAATGAAACCAACATATGCAAGCATTATCTTGGGGCGCTCCTGAAGCGTTATAGCCTAGCCGAACCAAAGCAGATGTCATCAACGCGTATGCGAGAATAGAGAAGGAAGCTGAAAAAAGTTTGTCAGCAAATGAAGCCAAGACCAGTACAATAAGTCAACAATAAGGGGCACAAAACATAGAAGAACAGAACGTCTAGATGGATTAGAACCGAATGCACAAGTAGAAGCAGCTATTTAAAGACCAGAATGTGTGCACATGTGAACTCTTAGGTTCAGGTTCGTAACTTGAAATACCAAAAAGTCTCGTCTTGTGCTTGATAGTTTAGAATATCATTGATCTGGACATACACAAAACGAGTAGGCCAAATGGTATTTTCCTTGTTATTCTAAAGAGGTGTTCTTCCATAGCAAAACCACGTACGTTTTTATATTTGCCCTACATTTTCTGAATAGAATAACCGCATTTATCAAGACTAAGCATAAACTGATAAAAAGCCCATGCGTCAAAATACTTTGGTTTGTCGAAAGAAAACACATCGACTACATTTTTTTGACCATTACATACTCTTCAAAAACTTTTGGTCCGAGGAGAGTATGGCAGCATAGATTTTGACTTGTTAAAAAACCTCGATATACATTCAACATTATAACGATACAAAATGTGAAACTTACCCTGGAATCTGCAAACAATTGTCCAATCGATATCTTAGTTCCATGGTGAAGTTCGCCCATAGTTGTGCCATACCGCTTTTTCCACCGAAATGCGCGTTGCATGTGGCCAGCAGTGAGCTCAGTCTAACAACCAACGAATCAGTGCCTGCCGACTTTATTCTCAGAGGATCAAACTAAAGCAAATCATCCCGATTAACATTTAACTCACCAACAAAATAGCCTACAGCAAACTCACCTTATTCTTGTCGACTTTCTTCGAATACGGAAACAGTGCATCAGGTTGCATGTCAGGAAAGAGATAACATATCATCTCTCCCAGCTCAATGTCCTTTATCGGTCCGGCAAGCTTCTTTTGCGGTGACCACTTGCGAAACGGTGAAGCAGACGGAACAAACGTTGTCTTTGTCAGCAGGTCCAAGGGATTTGGTTCGTCACCTAATGCACTTCCATAGTTCTGGCCCACATAGCTCTCCAACGACTGAGTGTTCTTCTCTAGATCCAAAAAGTCATCGAGTGCACTTGACAAGTAGCTTCTTACTTTGGTTATCACTCGAAGGGACCACATGTGCGCCTTCGATGGAACAAAATCTGTATAATTCTCCGAATCCAAAGCCATATTTT
This sequence comes from Rhingia campestris, assembly GCA_932526625.1. Taxonomy (NCBI): domain Eukaryota; kingdom Metazoa; phylum Arthropoda; class Insecta; order Diptera; family Syrphidae; genus Rhingia; species Rhingia campestris. The sequence goes on from OW052182.1 coordinate 221,312,335, forward strand.
CCGCAATCTCTGGCCAACTACAATGGATAAAGATCTCTGTCCTGGCATTGCTAAAATACCCATACGGAAGGGCAATAAAATAAGTTCCGTCCATGGGACTCTCGTCAACATTCACGTCAGCTTCAGTGGTTGGGTTAATGAAGAATGGGACCTTCATGCGGCTGGTATACTTTGTAATATTTCCCAGAGAATATGTCTGACGAACCGATACGGTAGCTGGACGTCTGTTGCCACTTAGTTTCTCCTTAAACATCATCAACAACCCAGAAAGGTATTTGCATGATCGTGGTGAGGTCTCCAACGCGACGACATCAAAATTGATCCTTACAGACTGTCCGACCCAAACTCCCAAGAAGAAATTCCAGGACGGATTAAAGACGGGCACAAATATCGGCACAGCACAATTGGTCTCAGCTGCCACAACACTTGCCGAACTCAAAAAGAAACTGCACTCACTTGGATTGGAAACGTAGCCATGGGCCGGTTGGATAACAATAAACCGTCTGAGTCCATACCATTTGGCCAGAAGATGAACTTCAGTCGCGTCAGTTTGGCAATATGTATTCTCCAGACTCATCAAATCGGAAAATAACTGCGGCTGAGTTTGGATGGTTTCATTTGCTGGGTCGTCCTTAATCATTGCTTGGAAATAACTTGCAGTGTACTCCTTCTTACCCAGCTGTAATTTTTCCACACTTGTTTCCCAATTGACTTTGAAGAGTTCACCTTTTTTGAGTGGTGGTCCCTTCTGCTCTACGGAGAGATTCCAATCTTGAATGATTTCGCATAATTGTGCGTTGAATCCTTCCCAATCAGTTTTTGTGCTGAAATCTCCACGGAAAAAACCGTTTTCATCAATTTCTTCAGCCATTTTTAAAACACATAAACTTTACGAATTGAAATTGATTTGGTGCCTTGCCTTGGATAAAGATTCAAAATAAAATACTGCAGACGTAAACAAAGGTTTTCTATACTGTTGTCAATAACAGCTGCGAACGAGTACAGGTGCTCAAAAAGTCAGACAATAGTCAGTTTCCTATAAAATATTTCCCAATAGAGTTGTTCAGGACAACGTCAGTGTCAATGACAAACTGACAGCATCTGTAGGAAAACAAACATTTGACATTTGTATGACGGCAAATTCATTGGCAAGGGACAGGGGTTGTTTTTTTTGGAACATTTTTAAAATTGCTTTAAAATTGTGTAAAAGTGCTAAATGAGAACAGAACAACAATAAACAAAATAAAAACATTCAGAGCTGTTGTTGTTTGTGAAAACAAGAACATAATAGTCTTTACTACACGAAAACTAATCAACTTCGTTTGCACTCGGATTTATGTTCACGCTTTGCAATGGCACTGGTTATCAATTTCACTCTTTTTATTTATATTTTATAATTATACACACTCTCTTAGTATCGTTATGTATTTATAATTTGAGTTTCACTTTGAACAACTTATATTTTCATATTTCAAAGCAAATTATCCAAAAATTAGTACTCCCGCCATACAAAATATCACATTGTTTTCCTCCAATTGATTTTGACGTTTTAAAAAAAGAGACAACGCACTTGGGAGGGAGATAGTCTCATGAACAACTCTATTACGGACATTTTCGGAGTTTAGGCGAATAGGAATACGAATGAATAAAATTAAATGGAAATATGACATTTTAAATTAAATTCACTGTATCTTTAATTTTATCATTCCACATACTTTTTCTGCACTTTTATTAATAAGAGTATTCATGCAACATTGTAATTTTATTACGTGAGAGAGATTGTAATTTTACGACGACATTTCATGAACGACCCTAAAACTGCACCACTAAATAATGCGGTAACCCACTGAATTGAATCTCATTTTAGTAATTTATTTTTTGATAGAAATAAAATCTTTTTCCGTTCTCTATAATTTGTTTCAGTTTAGCGCACAAGTTTGATGTGTGAATGTGACTGATTAAATGTCAAAATAGCATTTCAAAAGTTTACAACGTTTACCAACTCAGTTTGCGCACCGGCCAATTCCTGTGAGAAAATTCCGATATTGTTAGAAAAGATTTCCCATACAAATTTTGACAGTTTATTTATCAGGTCGTAATTTTATCACGTTTATAACATTTACGACGACTTTCCGACGTTGCATGAATACCCCTATTATATATATATACTACTAGTGAAATGTCATTTTCATACGCTTCTGTGAGAAAATATGTTCCAAAACAGCACAGGCGCCACTGTAACGTGTTAACAGAAGGCAACATCTTGTGCGAAGATTCATTTCCATAGCGACATGTAGCGCCATCTAATCAAAAGATGGAAAACTACGAAGAGCGATTTCAAATTAATTGTGCAATAACAATACATTTCTTTACTTATTGACCCATAAACTGAACAAGTTTTGTAAATTTATTTCTTACTAATGTTTTGTGATCATTTATATCAGTTTTGTTTTTTGCAATGTGATGAAACAAACGTTTTTTTAGCTTACTTAGTTTTCCGCAGTGAAACAGTGACGTGTCTGTTGTTTTGGAACATATATGAAGTTGGCTATACTAACAGTCCATATAAGTCAATGATACAAACCATTTTTTTTCTCCTATAAACGTCAAATTGCTCTGTCAATGTTTAAAAAAAATTCTTTCAGAAAACAAAACTTAATTTATGAAAAATTCAAAATACTTTTAATTAATTAACATTCGAAGCATGTTCTGCTTTTTCATGTACAAATCTGCAAATGTTATTGGTAGCACGACCTAAACTGCGAGTAGGCCTATTGAAAAGTGTCATGTAAGGATACGCTTATATTGGTGTTGGTATGGTATTTGCGGGAACCCGTTGTGCCCAGTATTTGATTTGTTGATCCCATACAAAAAGTTAAGACCAATACTATTTTTTAGGGTAACACAATCTAGCCTAGCTTATCTCAAAACCACTCATAACTCCTATTTTATGCCGAATGCGAACGGTTGAATTGAGATAAGTTTTTCTTGGCAGTGGTTGGTACTTGGATGATATGTAAGAGAAGGTGGAGTGAAAACAATTTTTTTTGACAATTGGAATGTTTGTTTTTTTGGTGGGAACAGTATTTTCAAATGTTGAATGAAACGATTCAGTGGAAACGTACTATAAACCAAACTAAATAATTTGTTTGCATTATTTTGATTTATTTTAAACAGCGTTGCGTTTTTACTTTCATCCGAATTGTTAAAACAAACATATCTATTAAACCGCTTGAACACAGCCCGCAAAGAAATCACGGCCATTTGTACAAAAACCCACACTTGACAGATATGTCAAAAATAGTTTTCGTAGAAAATAGATTTTAGAGTTTATTTTCTCAACCAAAAATAAAGAAATTCGTATATTTTTATAGAACCAAAATATGAAATAGATCCAGTCGACGTGAATCCTGACACATTCTTCCAAAAAAACAAGTGAGTAGCAATTGCGTCGCCCGCACACGGGTGTTATTTTCGCGCCCAACCCCCCGGGAGACTGTTTCTGCCGTCATCCCCTTGTTCAGCCATAAAAGCGAAAATTTACGTCTAAAAATGGACGCGTGCGTTGCCATTAGCCATCTCAGTGCTGTGTGTTTACCCTTGATTTTCTACACTTTTCAGGTGGTGACGCAGGCAAAATGATAAAATCCTCACAGGAGCAGGGCTTTCGTTTGCGCCCCAACGAGACAACAATAGCCGCCGTCGACACATTGAAAACAACATTTCTACCGAACCTCAGCATTGACGCCCACTTCTGTCCAATGTGCGGACAAAGCTTTCCCCGTCAGAATTTGCTAAGCGAACATATGCACGCCTGTCATCCCTCAGAGATGCTGTTTGCCGCCAACAACCTCAATCGAATCGAGTACCCATGCCTCAGTTGCGATGAGAAATTCTCCTCGGGTATAGAGCTAGACGATCACAATCGCGTTGCACACCAGGCTTTCCGGTTCACACGCTGCATATCATGTGGTCTATATGGTATCGCTACCATCGATGGCGACTACAAATGTGTACATTGTGGAAATACGTGCGGGGTGGCACCACCAACAATGCCTGGTATCGGAAGTCAGCCACTCTACCTGGACCAGCCGATGAGCAACTTCCCGCCTTTGGTAGATGACCCCGAAAAGGAGTTGGACAATGAGCCCAAAGTGCCACCGCTCACGATACGACTACCTAAGATCAAGGAAGAAGCCGAGGAGATCAAAGAAGAATCAGTTATCCAGGAGAATCCTTCAATGTTTCTAACCTCAGCATTGGAGGTGGAGGATGTCAAGCCATTGCCAGCGGCGCCACCCACACCGCCAGGCAAGGTCCGGCACAAGTGTCCCGAGTGCCCGCGCACGTTCAAATCCCAAGGAACTCTGACAATGCACCGAAAGGTACACAGCGGGGAAGCAGAGTGAGTTAGGATGACCTCTTTAGCCAAAATTTCAGGTTTATCTAATCGATTTCATTTGTTTTCAGTTATACGCCAAAAGAGCGACCGTACTCGTGCTCGTACTGCGGCAAGTGTTTCACGCAGTCGAACACTCTCAAACAGCACACTAGAATACATACAGGTGAGAAACCATTTAGATGTGGATATTGTGGCAGGGCGTTCACTGTAAAGGACTACCTGAACAAACATATCACAACTCACACGGGTGAGGAATATAAAACAAATCATTTTACAAACAAAAATTTCAACAATTTCTATAAATGTCATGTCGTATTGTTAAATGTTAGCCAAGTGACTAAAGTCGGTGTGTTGTGTTGTGGAGTGGGGGCTAGATGTGTCATGCATCCATCATCAGCGGCACCAACCCCACCACCAACAACATCATCATCATCATCGCCACCACCGTCGTCATCATCATCATTGGGGTGAGAGTACTCGTATTGTGTGTCTCTAGTCGTATAGTGGGAAAGTTATATTCCACCATCAGTCTGTGTGTATGTGTGTGTTGTCGTCGTTACTACTACTCATGGGTGTTCATTGTCTGTTTCCATCATTTGCACGGCTTAACTAGGTCAGTAGCGACGAGAGACTCGTTTCTCAGGTTGATGACCTTCAACATGACCTTAGCTGGAAATGTTCCTAGTCAAGCTGAGTTGTTTGGTTCGCAATAGGTGAATGGCGAATCAGAGATGATGATTAGGAACATAGAGGGATAAACATTGTGTCTGTTGCGTTGTTGAACAGGAAATTTGTCTTTTTTTTAAATATTTGCTGCTAGTATTTGCGTGCTCTTCGGCGTTTCCTTTGTTGACCCAAATAGAATGCGTATTTTGTTTATGATCCTTAGGTGCAGGATTTCTTTGTCTTAGGCTCATCGTTAGCGTGTTAGGAAAATCAATAAAGATGCCCTCTAAGTGGAAGGCATTTTGGAACAGAGACGAGGAGTTAGTTTATGGTTTGCAAAGTAAAGAAGTGTGCGCATAGATGGACCATTTGAAGTGATGTAAAGTGGTCGAATAACGGTATAGGAAGCCTTATTTAACGATACACCAGTGTCAGTACAATTATATACAAGATTCTTAAATGGATTCCAGTGCACTATCTGCTCTCAACGCGTAAAATAACACGGTAGGACCTCGTTTTGAGTTTTTTTTTTTCAGATAGCACTAAGTACGATAAGATTTGTAGTCTAGATATCTTATCGGACTAAGTGTTATTTACAGAATTGCCAATTGACATAATTAAGTGGCGTACGGGGTTAGCTTGGACCTCAAAAACATGGCCCTCCAATTAGCATGTGTTTAAATTGAAGCAGCAACGGTAGCAAATGATTTCAGGCGTCTCAGGCTTAGTATGCTTCTGGACTTTGGGAAGTTCAGTTTTTCTCTTTCTTGTTAATCGACGATGCTAAGGGTCTATTGTTCAGACATACATTCACCCTACCAAATTTTGCTATGGAATTGGTGTATGCTCCTTACCACTTGCCTTGAGAAAGTCAGAAACAATTAAATATAAGTGTCCTCAATTTATGTAGGTCAGGTGCATGTTTTCGCTGTCGTCGACAATATTGAATGGTACGTTCTTCCCGACAGTGGGAGATAACACACCATCGCCGTCAACAACAGCCCCGAAATTCACATCTGACGAAGGTTGATCGTTGAAAATGGACGCTACTTTAATTTTGCGAAATAACAATTTTTAAAACTACTGTTTCGAGCGCTGGATGAAAGGAAAAGAAGCATTGGGTATACTAGAACGAAAAATTCCATGTCACCGTATCAAAGGCGGATGAAGAAATCCTTGTTCGTGTTGAGCGAAAAACTCTTGGTCGCCCTTGCGTTACTGGAAAGCCTTCTTTGTTTATAAAGCTCAATGGAAACGTTGCTATCAGTTCTCGTATTCGCCTTGAAGGCTACGTGCATCCATCGCGTCGGCATTCTCCTTCAAAACGTGGGTGCCTTCCTGCCCAACGGGAGAAACAAAACACATCAGTTGTAAAAGATTTTATGACGATCCAACTTAACCTTCATATGTCTTACATACATTCCAAGAAAGTCGTGGATCTAATTATAGATCACCCTGTTATCTACAATAGTCTCGTCGAGGCACGACAGTTATTAAAATCGCGGAGTTCGAGTGCAATCTTTCAGTGAGCTACTTAGGCTTATTTTACTTAGTGAGCTCGCGAATTGAGGGTTTCTGCCTCCATGGTATGAAACTTCCAGTAATTTCGACAGAAATGACTTAATATCCTTTGTTATAGGACGTTCGGTCTTCCTCGTCATACCGTACAATTAGTGGGTATATCTTCAACTCTATTAGCCAACTTTGCATGCTTATTTTACTTACTTTAGTGTCTTTAAAGTTCGGGATAAACCGTTTTTTTTTTTACTTTTAGCTGGGTGAATCGTCAAATAACATCGGGACATTAGGTCATCTTTCCAATTCCAATCGTAGTAATTGCCTAACAGTTGGAGCACACAAGTTAGGGTTACTGATTTTAGAAATTCTTATAAAGCAAGTTTTATTATAGTTTGACAAGTAAGAGTAAATTACAAGCCAGCACATTTAGTTTCTATAAATAACGGTATAATACAGTGCATAGCACAATGCCTTATGGTAGAACAGCTTCGACTCACCGTCTTGTTTAACTGTAAAGATTCGTTGTAAAACATAAGACTCCAGAATTTCTGAACATATCTTCTTCTCTTGTTGCTTGTTTGTAATACAATTGGGAATTAGAGATTTTTCTTCGATTATTTTATAAAGACGCTTGAAAAATACAGACAGTATCGATATTATGCGGCAAAAATTCACATCACTAGATGGTTTATCTGGTTTCGATATCATAATGTTGGGTACATACCTTATCCTAGGTTAGGTTAGGTTGGTGGGTTGATGAGGCAGACGGTGTGTGTCCTCCGTCATCGCACTCAGGTCAATATAGACCCATTGTGATGCCCATTGGGGGTCCACTTATGTGGTTGGTTCATTCATTGTCCCGTTACTGTCCATTGTTGTTAGCCTCTTTCCAGCCATCCAGATGTTGATGCAAACCTGAAAAGATTAGGAGAGAGATTTCGGATAGATCCGTGAGGTCATGAAAAAAGTATTTTCCTAAGGTTCTCATTCTTAATTGGCTGAGGCCTGGGCAGTGGCACAGAAAGTGGAGGGTGTCCTCGTGTATTTCTTCATCACCGCAGCCTCTACAGAGGTCATCATCTATGAGATGCATTTTCAGTTTATGGCTTTTTGGTAAGTTGTGTCCAGTAAGAATCCCAACTTAAGTAGAGACAGATTTCCTGTTTCTACGAAGTAGTTTATGGGTTCTGGCTTTGTCATACTCAGGCCACATCCTTTTGGAAGTTTCACAGGTGGGAAGGGAGTTCCACCTGTTTTTGGCAGCGATCAGTGTTTTCTGAGATTTGAGGTCGCATATTGGTGGTTTGGCAGACTGGTCTGCTTGGTCAGTGCTGGAGGCAGATCCTTTTCTTGCCAGTTCGTCAGCAATTTCATTACCCTGTATGCCTCTGTGTCCCGGTACCCAGCAGAGCTTTACATTATGTTGGACGCCAAGAACCTTTAGCTCTTCACGACAACGTTTCACAAGCCGAGATTTTATTTCGACAGCAGACATAGCTTTTATTGCAGCCTGACTGTCAATAAAGATGGTGATATCATCTGGTGGTATCGCCAGCATTGAGGTCGCTTTGGCTGCCTCTGCTACTGCCAATATTTCGGCTTGGAAGACACTGCTGTGCTCAGGGAGACGAAAGGTGCTGTTTAGCTTAAGTGTTTCTGAAAACACTCCAGCTCCAACGCCTACATCCATTTTTGAACCATCAGTGTAGATGGATATGGTTTCGGGGCCCAATTCGTTCCTCTCCCACTCTTCTCTGCTTGGGAGGATGCAGGAGAATTGTCTTTGAAAGTCATGGTGAGGCAGCATGTAGTCAGAGGATACAGCTGAGCCCAGATATCTGTGTAGAATTTGGGCATGTCCTCCTGAGTTCGATTTCCAGCAGTTGAGCTGGCTGACTCTTAGAGCACTTTTGGCTGCAGATTCTTGCATGTAAAGGTCTAGCGGTAGCAGGTTAAGGATGGTTTCCAGTCCCGCTGTTGGCGTGGTTCTCATTGCGCCAGTAGCGCCCACACATGCTATCCTTTGTACCTTTGTCATATTTTTCAGATGGGTGACTTTATTTGTGGATTGCCACCAGACAAGCCCCCCATATGTTAATATAGGTCTCACAATGGCCGTGTACATCCATAGGATGATCTTGGGGTTCGGACCCCAGTTTTTTCCGAATATTCGATTACACGTATAGAAAGCGACTGTGGCCTTTTTAATGCGCTCGCGCACATTTAGGTTCCAGTTGAGTTTTCTATCAAGAATGACACCCAGATACTTTGCAATATCGGCTAGTTTGAGGGTAGTCCCATCGATAGCCGGTAGGTCGAATATTGGTATCTTCCTCTTGTTCGTAAAGAGAACGAGTTCCGTTTTCTGGGGGTTGATGCCAAGCCCACATTGTTTTGTCCACTCGTTGAGAGTTTTCAATGCCCGCTCGAGTAGTTCACTAATAGTGGGTAGGAATTTCCCTTTAACTAGTATCGCTACATCGTCTGCGTAGGCTATGACTTTTACCCCATTTCGCTGTAGCTTTATGAGTATCTCATTGATGACTATGTTCCACAACAGAGGTGAGATAACGCCTCCTTGTGGTGTACCTCTTGATGCTATTACTTTGAGATGGGTGACTCCCAGATTCGCATTTATATATCTGTGGTTGAGCATACTTCCAATAATATGTATTAGAGGTTGGTACACGTTGTTCTTCGCGAGGTTTCTTTCGACTGCGTTTGTGTTCACATTATTGAAGGCTCCTTCAATGTCGAGAAATGCAGCGAGTGTATATTCCTTCTCGTGAAGAGGTTTTTCTATTGTACTAACGATATCATGTAGGGCAGTTTCGACTCCCTTACCTTTCGTGTAGGCATGCTGTGCCGAGGATATGTATTGGGGGTCGAGTTTGTCACGAATGTAGATATCCATTAGTTTTTCATAGGTTTTTAGTATGAAGGATGTAAGACTTATTGGTCTAAAGTCCTTCGCGGTCGTGTGACTGGGCTTGCCGGCTTTTGGGATAAAGACTACCTTTACTTCCCGCCAGCACCTAGGGATGTAACCGCATTTTAGACTACTAACAAACAGTTTGTGTAGGAATGCTGTTACGAGGTGTTTCGATTTTTGTAGCATGATCGGGATAATACCATCGACTCCTGGAGATTTATAGGGGGAGAAGTAGTCAATTGCCCAATTGATTCTTTCTACACTAACCATATCCTCCATTGCTGCTGTTATGGGGTTGCAATCATAGACGGTTGTGTCTGGGGTCCTACCGGAGTATGAATCACATCCTGGAAAGTGGGTTATCCTAAATGCACCAGTTATAATCGGCGCTAGTTTTTTAAACCTTTTTTTAGGATTTCTTCTGGTATCAAATTAAAACCAGTTTTTTTTTATTTTGATGCCTTTACTCTTCACACAATTCCTCCGTTCCTTGGTACTCGATGCCCATAGCTATATACTTTCCTCCAGATTCTGTCTAATATTGTTCAAATCCGTCAGATTGTTAGCTAGTCTTGGACTATTTCTTTTCATATTGATTTTCTCGCCTAATATCAAAACTACTGTAGAATTGTAAGAGTCATTATCGAGGCCTTATTCTACTTTTATGGTATTTGACGAGATATTTTTTATTGCAAATTATTCGACTAATATGGCTCTCCAATTAGCTAACTACTTGAAATTGGTTGAGATCGGTCTCTACATGTGGGCTCTACTTATGATGATGTCTTTTTGTGCAAAGACTCCGTGCGCAGATCGCAACGATTTTCCTCAGAAATGTTTGCTCAGTACGAACAGGAACCGCTTTTAATAAGGTGATGAAACTTTTCGTTCTAGAATCCCCGATGCTTTTCTTCTTGTCATCCAGCAGTCGAAGCAGTAGTTTGATTGATTATGATTCCGCAAAACGAGTATCAGTTTTCAATTATCAACCATTATCAGATGGAATAGCGGCTTTGATATCGTTGAAAGGTTGGTGTTTCTTGACTTGGACTTGATGGACTGATACACTTCCGAGCACTTGTTTAATTCTAAAGATTCGTTGTACATCGAATCCGTATAGATACCTACCCAACAGACTATTTTTCCAGCTAATGCGATTAAAGAAATCTCATTGTAAGGAATCGCAACTGGAAATTGATGGACTGGATATCTTCACATTGATTAATGGATTTCCTGTTTTTATGCCGAATCTGATCGACTGAGTTGAGATAAGTTTTTCTTCACAATTTAATACTCGGATGATTTGCCAGATCGTCACTTGAGGAGGGCCAGTGAAACATCATTTACTTGTTACTACGACTGCGAATCGAACTTATACGCTCTGGGCGCTATTTCATCGCTGTTGAGGTTGATGTATTTTCACTTCGGAGAGCCACCTACGCCATGGTGTCTTTCTCTTCTGCGTTTTATCATCTCGACTATCGACCGGAGCGTTGGTGTCCATTCTTCTCTCTTCTCGTTTAAGTGCTCGCTGTACTTTGCACAAGCACGCACAAGCATTTTGAACTCAATTTTCTTCTTCGTTTCTTTTTTTTTTCGACAACTGCTTTATTGAAATATCCTTTGATCTAATGCCTGAAAATGTTGGTGTAAGTAACCCTAAGTTGAGTTAAGTTAAAATAGCTGCACGAGTGGCTAGTCTAGAAGGTCCGGTGTGATACCACTGACTATGTGAACCATCTCGAGCTTCTCATTAAGTGGAGTAAGAAAGAAATTACGAGTTTGTTAGTAGTTATCGTTATGTATTTACTGCCAATTTTATCTATAACACAAAATTACAGCGATTGGTAATTGATTTTAGCCTAGATGTCATCGTCGAGATAGTCAAAACCCCTTATTACCTCAAGTACAAAAGAGCTATAGATTAATGTTCCACCACACTGGACTCGCATAAGTCAGAATTGGACGAACGAATGCTTGGTAACAAATGATCTTCACATCGGATCTAAGATAGTTTGAATAAAACAGGCTTTTTAGCGACATGAATGCCCTTCTTGCCTTATCTAATTGAATATTTATGTGCTCATTGTAATACAGAAACTTGTCCAAATGAACACCTAAATATTTTACCAAGGTCCTCGACTCGATCCGAAGACCATTTGAACTCGTTATTTTGAGATTTCTCCAGTTGCGTCTCAAATCTAAATTACCGCGTCTTATTGGAGTGCGGAACAGTATGGTTTCACATTTCGTATAGTTTATTTTAAGCTTCCATTCGGAGCAGAAAGCTTGAAACCTATCAAACTTGCTTTGAAGTTGGATTTCAATGTCTTCAATTTTTGAGCCGCTTGCATACAGTGTAGCGTCGTCGGCAAATGCCAATGAATTATCGAGTTCCCTAAGTATATCAGAAATGTAGATATTGAAGAAGACCATTATGGACATTAAAAACTTCAGCTGTCGAGTATTCTCTATTGTTACAACAAATTACTTTCCGTATAGCATGAATGCTATCATCTTTGTAAGATGAGATGGAAATTGATATCGAATAAGTTTGTAAATTAACCCGTCAATCCAAACCGTGTCAAAGGCTTTTTCGATATCCACTAGGCAGGCAGCTGTACATCTTTTGGCGTTGAGATTCCAATTAACATCCGAAATCAATTTTGTAATAGCATGCACTGCCGAGTGATTTCTTTTGAACCCAAATTGAATCCGCGGTATAATTTCCTTTTCATTACAAACGAACAAAATAGATTTATTAATAACTATCTCAAAAATCTTCCCGATATTAGGCAGGAGACTTATAGGCCTAAAGTTAGAAGGATCAGAAGGATCCTTCTTTTTCTTAATTTGATATTTTGATATTTTTCAGCAACTAGGGAAGTAGTAGTTATTTAGCAGATTGATAAAGATAACGCAGTATTGCCGTATGATATCAATTGGTATATGCTTAAGCACGATGTTTGGGATGTTATCCAAACCACTTGACCTCTTAGTGTTTAGTTTCCTAAATATGTCAGTCCAGTCGTCGAGGGTCGTGAAGTAATTGTAAGTCTGTTCATCTGTCAGTTCGTCAGCTTTTAACCACTCAGAAAATGTCAATAAAGTAGGGATCTCGCTATTGTGAAATCTCCATAGTTCATCTCTTACTTCGACCGATTTAGGAGCTGGGAAGTTCCCTGTCGTGAACCGCCTCAAAATGAGAGCCAATTACTTTGAGCTTGTCTGCTCCACTATCTATAATATAGTGGTTATTGATGATGGGATTACCTGATATATTAATCCCTAACTGGGATAGAAGCATCTGAGAAGACAGTGGTATCTTCAGTTTAGGAATTTTGATAACGTTACGTGGTTTAAACATTTTATTTATTTTTGGAAACATGTTCCTGCCGTCTGATTTTAATATGCTTTCAGCACGTTTTTTCCAGTAATCGTTGACACTATTCTTAATTCACATTCCTCAGAAGTGATTTTAATCTTTGTAGCTCCGCATTGTGCGATTGATTTAGAAATTGACGTTGTATTCGATTTATCTGAGTAATCAAAAAGCTTTTGTGTGTCTGTAGGGTCTTAATGTCACGGTTTAGATAACATTCAATGCTATTTTTCGATTTAATTTTCGGAATTGACGACTCCATAGCTTGTAATACCACCGTGTTATTGTTCCCGATATAGGAATCACATTCCGCGTTGGAAAGATTCCTATTGCTAGGAATACTAGAAGAGGAAGGGCAATTCCTATATTTTCTGGTGGCGCAACGCTGAAATCGACATGGCTTTAACATTTGATTTTGAGATAAACTTCCAAACAATATTCTTGAAGTGTCACAATTCTCCGTTTTGAAACTTCAAGAGCATACGCTCTTCATTTCTAAGACATCTTTGACGTAGTTTTTTTGCGAGGAATTTTCTCGCTCATAGGGAGCACTCCATCGTCATCATGGTTGAGGGAAAGATTGTCTTCATGATCAGGACATCTCCAGCTGCTTTACGTAGCTCAGCAGGAAGTTCATCATTTCCGGCAGCTTTGATAAGTTTTATTTTAATATTGCTTTGCTATCCTTACTTTATTTAGACCAGTGTGTGTTTTCGATGTTATACAGTCAACTGGAGTGATTTCTCCATATTATCAGCATCGACTGCGATCAAACTTCATTTGTTCATCTCGTATGTATTCTGTTAACAAGGTCTTAACATCCCTGACTATAAAGTTCTTTATCTTAGTTTTAACTGCAGTACAACATTTATGGCTTGGCACCTCTCTATATTCTCTATCGCACGCATTTTTTTTTTGTAAATAACAACACCCAACTTTTTTTTTTTTTCACTATCCCACATTTTGCGAAAGTCTGACAAAGTTCTTAAAATACAAAACTTCATCAATTTCATTTGTAAGTAATTAGGTTTCGGCTTTGTATTACGATAAATCATGTGTACGAAGTCTTCATCAAAAGAGTCCTTGCTGCCATCCTTCGCCAATGGGCAAAGTCTATACCTTTGGGAAGTTATTACTGATGTGTACTGCAATGCATAATTCGAGCCCATTATTCCATTCACCTTGTGCTTAGCATTTCGGTGATATGTTCTTAACAACTTCCATCTCCCATTCACTCGATTCATTCATCCAGACAATGTTAAGCAATTTGTTTTCGAATGTATTTGTCATTCGCTTTAAAATAACACAACCTTGACCCTTATCCCAATTATAATATAAAAAAAATAATAAACAAATAAAATTCCATCTATTTCAGGAGAGAAACCTTTCCGGTGTGTCTACTGCAACAAGGCATTCAGCGTCAAAGATTACCTCACCAAACATATTCGCACCCACACGGGAGAAAAGCCATACGCCTGCCCATATTGCGACAAGCGCTTTACCCAACGAAGTGCCCTGACCGTACACACGACCAAACTGCATCCTATATAATAACAAACAAACAAAAAAACCACTTCACCACACCCCCTTTAAAAAATCCTGTTTTCCGTTACTATTGTGTTTTTAATCTGTCTATCTCCAACGGACTGTCCCATCGGAAGAGAGAGCGAGATCCCAGAGTCCCACACCAATGTAGCGCAGTATCTCTGTACAGTGAAATATGGACGTGGAGTAGAAATGGTGTGGATAGAGATCTATCATTTATTGTGTTTTTGTAAGAATTTAAATTATTAATCCTGTTTTTTTTTTTATTAAATACTTTTATTTTTTATTATTATTATAATACTTTGTTATGATTTTATTTTTGCTAAAAGTAGTTACTCTTGTAATTTGAACAAAGTCATAATTTTATGAAAGCATGCTTTTAAGTTACATTTTAAAACAAAGGAAGAATCATAAAATTAGCACAATACTGTATGTATAACATTTAAGTTGGAAAACAATCAAAAGAAACAAAAAAAGCAAACTAATGAGATTTTGTGAAAAGCAATACTTAAAGAAAAAATCAATAAAAAGAGATAGGAAAAAACAACAATCTATAAGATTAAAAAAGACAGAATTGCGTTTTATTTTGTTTGCAGATTTGCAATTCATTTCGATTGCGATAGTGAATGATTCACTTTGAGGTACTATTCTCAAAAACAAAAAGATCTCCAACCCTTGGTTCAGCAAAGACTTGTAGGAGATATCTATTTTTATTAAAGGTACTTAGATAAATCTTCCCCAGAATTGTTACATATGACCGGTCTACAAGACACGTAGTGGTAGCTGCAGTCTATCTAACGTCGACGCGAACCACGCAATACCACAAATCTTGTTGTTCTGTAACAAAAAAAGTAAACAGTGAAACGAATTTCGAGAACACATACATAATTCCAACAATATAACGGGTGTTTATACCCATCCCATAGGGGTATATAAGTTTCGAAACATAGTTTGTAACATAGACAAATAATTTAGCTACATATACCTCAAAGTATATGGATCGACTCAGAATCGATAGCTGAGTCGATTTAGCCATGTCTGTCCGTCCGTCCGTCCGTACGTCACCAGTTTTTGGGACTTGAATTTTGAGCTAGAATGATGAAATTTGGTAGACGTGCTCTTTGTTGCTCCCAGCAGAAAAGTGTAAACATTATTGAAATCCGCCCACTACCACGCCCCCTTTTTAGAAAAACCTAGTAAGGAATTTTAAAAAGTACCTGAAGAACATATTTAGAGAATTTTAATTCCTATATTTCGTCTATGCAAAGTTTTTTTGCCACACCCACTTTTTGGGGGCGTTTTCATTAAAAAACCGTTTTTTGGTACATTTTTTTAAAATATTTGCAAAAACTTTCGATGCAAGATCATTGTATATGATAATATGAACATTTCGTCTATACATCATTTTAACCCACACCCACATTTTGAGGGCGTTTTCTTACAAAAATTTCTTATAAAAATACCCAACCCCCTGGTATATGCAATAGAAAACATTGTTTTTTGTCGAACCATCAAAGATTTTGATAAACTGTGCGAACAATATCTTGTGACAACGTCATTTTCTATATTTAATTACCATTAAGCCCACAATTTGGGGATATTAATTTAAAGGATGGGATGGGATAGGGTATTAAACGATCCGCACAGGGGATTGTAACTTTCTCATATGTTTTTTTAGTTTGGTTTGGCATTTCAACATGAATAGACTGACGTCTGAACAACGCTTCCTAATTGTGCAAATTTATTTTGAATATCATGGTTCTGTTTGAAATACATATTGCGCACTACGTCCATTTTACGGTCAACATAATCGTCCACCAGGGCAATATATTTAGATTATGGTATGGAACGTTTTATAGTATTGAACGCTTTCGCACCACGTTTACTGTAAATGATAATCCACACAGACGTCGTACAGTTCGTTCAGAAGAAGTCATTGCTGCTGTAGATGGTAGCGTAGAGGAAGACCCGAATCAGTCTATCCGCCATCGTGCACATGAATTGGATTTTGCGAAAAGATCTGGGTTTGCGTGCTTACGAAATCCAACTCGTGCAAGAATTGAAGCCACAGGATCAGCTAGCAAGGCGTAGATTCGGTGTATGGGCCCAAAACAAGATTGCCGTTGATCCAAATATTCATAAGCGAATTTTGTTCAGCGATGAAGTTCACTTTTCGTTAAATGGATACGTCAATAAACAAAACTGCCGTATTTGGAGTGATGATAATCCTCAAGTGTATGTTGAGACCTTTACATCCACAAAAACTGACTGTTTGGTGTCCTTTATGGATTGGTGGAACAATTGGTCCGTACTTCTATAAAAACGATGCTGGCCTCCATGATCGTGTGACTTAACGCCGCTTGACTATTTTCTGAGGGGATATGTGAAGTCGAAAGTCTACGCCCATAAGCCCGAAACGATTGACCACTTGGAGGACAACATTCGCTGCGTTATTGCCGATATACGGCCAGAAATGTTGAAAAAAGTCATAGAAAATCGGACCTCCAGATTAGACTACGTCAGAGCAAGCCGTGGCGGTCATATGGCAGAAATCATATTGAAATAATGCCAGAAGATTATCTTTCAAATAAAGTAAAATTAAATGAATGCACTATTCATAAAACCATCACTACATTCCGAACCAATTTTGCATTATTGGACATTCATCCACCAACCAGAGAGCGTAGAGACCGTAATAATGAGAATATTGCATCAGCAGCAGAGAGTATACGTAAAGATCGTGACTAATCAATTTGGCGCTGTTCTCAAGGTTTGGCCATCTCTTATGGAACGTATGGGCATATCAATTAGTGTGTATTTGCTCCAAATATCCTAGATGTCATAGCTGGCTTCGTCATCCCTAAAACACATCAACAGAAATCTTAACTAATGTGGCAGTAGCTACTCGGGAGTCCAAATATTTTCTAGATCATATTCGGAAATACAAATCATGCTTTCAAATGACATCTTTTCTAGTGACGAATCCTTATTCAATGAAAATATAAAATATTTAATTGTTGTATGCGTTTTAAGTAGCAAATTGTATTTTGTCTCTGGTTGTTACAATCGTCTGTTCCGTGAGTTAATTATGAGATGATATGGAAATTTCATGCCTACATTCAAAGTCATATCACACGTAAATTATCTCATTGATTTTAAAAGGACATTACATGCAAAACGAAATGCAAGATGTAAATACAGTTTATCATCAATTAATACAATTATAAATAATAGAATCTCATTAAATGAATTATTAATTCTAGGTTACATACTATAGAAACATACAACATCCACTTTTAAATACATATACAGGTAATATATAGTATAGTTAAAGTTAGTATAATTGAAAATATAAACATTAAAAAAACAATAAAAATGTAATATAAGAAAACTGCATTGAAATAAAGTTACATTTTGAATAATTACGTATACGCCACAGTAAATTGGAAGCAACAAAATTAAAATACATTTACATTTTTTATATATTGCTAATATCTTAATTTCTAAATAATAAGGAGAAGCATTGCTACACAATATATTAGAGTTTGACTTATCTTATAAGAGAATATAAAAAACGCAGCAAAGGCTTAAAATTAATAAATTCTCCTGCTGCTTGCATCAGCGCAGATAATGACTAATAAGCTCTTTATATTATTTTTAATTAACTAATTTCTTTAAATGGTTAGAAATATCTATTTTTAGGAAACATGCAAATTGACTGTTAAAGACTAATATGAAAGAATTTGAACTGTGGTTGTCATGTTTTATTTTCTGAATTTTTTGGAGTTTATACTTTGGTTGAAATATATTTTATGGTATGGTAATTTGCATTTTAATGTTACCCTTAATATTACCTGTGCCTCCCACATTACATATCTAAGACCCTTAATATTCACTTATATGGTATTTGAACGCTCCATTACCAAGCAGTAACAGAGAATGTAACGCCCGACCCAACTGTGGACTTTATTTTATATTACAGTTTTTAACATGCGGTATAAAGAAACTCAATATACCTATTGAAAAGTTGATGATTGACTTTTGACAGGTGACTGGCAGGTATCTTGAAAAATATCGATGTTTGAACGATACATTTATTTATTTTTTTTATAATTTGCGCGCACTCAAGGGGTTATGAACCCTCAAATGTTTTACCACAGTACAAGCGTTAGAGAAGGGGAAGAAATAGAGTGATAGGAACGATTTTGGATGTAACTCCACTACATCCATGGGTGGTCTCCGAACTAACTTCGGGGAGTCACTGATTTTTGTGTTCGTTAAATTCGCAGAACTTTCGAAATGGTGTATTTTTTGGAGTAACTAGCGAACTTTATTTAATTCTTTGAAATAAAAGTTTTGTGTTGACAAATATCGACGATTGGCAGGATGATGGACCGCAAACAATCCATCACGATTAAGAAAGTAAAGTATCAAATGATTATTTGCAAAATGTCTTTTTACCACACATCCTGGTTTTGATTTTGATGCTAGGTCTGAGAGCATTACATTATCAAATGTTTTTCAGATGCAGCAATAGCAACTAAGCTTAGTGGCGCGATGGTTAGTGCTATGAACTGCCGCGCAGATGGTCTGGGTTCAATTCCCAGCCGTAGCACAAAAAATTATTTTTCACTGCCCCTCCTCTCGTGATGATCTGACAAATCATCCCAGCAGTATCAATTATCAAGAAAAGCTTATCTCAACTTAGCCGTTCAGATTCGGCATAAAACAGGAGGTCCCGCCATTGTGCAAGAATTACACACGCACACATGAATGGTTGTGAGAAAGCTCGGCCCTGTTTGTTTATTTTGTTTAGCAATACCAAATGCTTTTTTACCAATAAACGATTGGTAGATTTAAAATTTTTTTAAGTTTAAAAAAAAATTCAAAAAATTTTGAAACAAATACTTCGAAAATAATGTAAGATGCATGTCGTCCATATGTCATTTGAGCCCACTCCACTTTTTGGGGCATTTTCTTAAAAAACGATTTTGTCGAACCTAAAAGATTTTGATAAAATGGCTGAACAATATGTTGTGACAATTTTCATATTTCATCCCCATAAAGCCTACATTTTGGCGATACTAATTTAAAGGTTGGGATAGGAAAAGGTATTAAGGTATAGCCTTAAAGTATAGCCTTCTTATATGTTTGAAGTTATGACTAATATTACGAAATATTTTGGAAACTTCCCATATTCAATACGTGGCTCCACTTAAAAATACCAACTCTTCTGTTCGAGTTGCAATGTGGAATCCCACAATGCTATCCTCGTTTTGGAATAGGATCCAGCTTACTTACTCTTTCTACAAAATGTTATTTTTTAAAATACAAATCTACATTTGTTTTTATTTATCTGATCTAGTAAAAAAACATAATATAAAATAATAAATAATTGAAATTTTTATAACAATCGGAGGCTATAGCAACGCATAAAGGACAGACATACAAATATTCATGTTTAAATACTATAAATATTAAATTGAACTAAAAAGTTAAAAAAACAACAACACATGTTTTACATGTCAAGTTTTTTTTATTGTTCCACATTACGGTTGATTTTTGTTATTTATATTTAACAACATCTTGTTATACTATTTTTTTTATAAGATATATACTATTTTTTACATACGATTATCACACTTTTAAAAGTTTGGTTATTTTTTTTTTGTTTTGTTCTTTTTTTAAACTGTGACATTTGGTTTTTATAATATAATAATAATATATAATATTTATATAATATGTATATAATATATATATATATCCATGTAAAATATTTAAAAATACTTTACATTTATTAATTTGTTTTCTTTTACTGAATGTGCGTAAATGCATTAACGTCAATCGCCCATTTTTTTATATTTCTCCTTGTTTTTTCCTTTTACTCCTTTTTAATACAAATTCGAAAAGATACCAAGATTATGAACTCACAATTTGAATTCCAGTACCAATTTTTTTTGTTGGTAAATAAAAAATCCACAACTCGTGTTTGTATAAATTAAAAGAATATACAATATAATTTTGTATAAAAACAGAGGAAAATCCGATTTAATTGTGTTCACTAATCCAACACGGACATTTTGTTCTATATGGGCTTCTTGTTTTATTTTTCTAATTTTCATCTTTCTATATCGAACGGATTCATGTGCTGATCTATGGTTCAAGAACTTCCTAACTAGTATTAATAATGATGGTGCTGTATTTAATTTTTATTTCTTCTTTTGTTTAAGGCTTTTTATAATTTAATACTTTTTTATTTAAAAAATAACCCATGTGGTTTGTGTAATTCTCACCTAATTTGTAAATACGTCTTTGTTAACGCCTGTATGATAAACAACAGTTCTTTGAAATTTTGTATCTGTATTTTATAATTTCTTTTTAATAACAGCTTTTACTATTTTGTTTTTTAATTTGGTTTATTGGTAGATTTTTTTTCAAACATAACGCAAAGGTGGGCTTTTCTGAGAGTTCGGTGTATGTTTTCTGTATGCTATTGCATCTTTCTGCATTATTTTCACAAACAAAAATGACGGGCGTAGAGATGCAGTTTGTCATATAATGATAAGTCGGTTGGAAGAATGAGTGTAGTGACAATATTCAAGAAATCGAAAAACAAGTGATTTTCAAAAAATACGTGTACGTTTAATTTATAATACTTTGTTTAAATGAAAACTATTCTGATTAACTGACATTCTTAGACATATTAAGGTTTTATAAGAAAGTTGAAGTTAACCATTAAACATACTTTGGGACGAATACTTTATTAGTGTATAATCTCATATTATTTTACTAGATAAGCATGTTGGGTTGGTTAATTAAATTAGAATGTTTACATAAATATTTGATATTTTGTTAATATCTGCTCCTTAACTTTTTTTAATCTGCCAAAAATTAAGAAAAACAACTATGTAATGACGAACGGTTCGGTCCATCAAAAACATTGTAAATGTACGTAGTATATTCACCGAGACTCTGTCGACCTCCATTCATCATAGCGCTCATGACATCTCACGAAGCGCTTTACAGGCAAAGTTTAGTTTTTGTTTTAATATTAACTCAAGAATTTAAATTTTTTACTCTAAGAGTGATGTACTCTTTCGAATTCGTATAAATGATGATATAATATTTATAGTTAGAGAAGGATGGATCTGAAAAGGAAAGTGACCAATGAGCAAATGCCCATTTAAGACCTGAAGGAATAGATATTTTGATACATTACAAAATTGTATGGTATTGTTCCATCCAAAATATAGACAAACTGATAGACAGATATAGATAAACGACAGAGTACTAAACCGCATTATTTTTTTTCAGAAATTAATTGTCTTAGTTATAAGAATTCGCTAAAAATTTTTTAAATGGTTCAATAGTTATGTAATGTATAATTATATATTATAAAATATTTATCTTTCCATATGAGTCACAGAAGCCTTATATCAAATAAAGTACTTAATGAGGGAATCTATCAAAACAAGTTGCTCTAACTGATAAACCCAACTTAGCAGCTAATTTAATTAAGATGTAAAACGCAAAGCAAATATGGAGGTGTTGCCATAGAAGTGTGCATGCACCTCAACAAAGTCTGGATAGATGATAGCAGGCCTGATGACTGGAATATCAGCACCATAATGTCCCATCAACAGACACATATCGCTGCTATATGTCGCATAAAAGATCCTATCCAACGTACGTGTAAACGTCTTAAACCTTTCTACAGCACACATTTCGCCACGTACAAGTGTGGCTTCCGGCCAGGCAGATCACCAAATTTCTTCGATTTTTTGGAATGTTAGCATTACTGTTCTATTTTCACAAAGATTGATTATTGAGGAATTGGAATTGGACAACCTTGGTTCAAATACCGCGCTTTGGTGACATTTTGATTTTGATATTTTATGCTGTTGATGTGTGTTTACTCTTTATTCCAATCTGTAGCTAATATTCTGGATGATCAAACCATCTCTTACCTCAAATATGGTTATTCCCCCTCAGTGATGATTTTAGTGATAAATTTTATGTCGAATAAAATTCCATATATGAATTCCATCCTATTTTGTGTTTACTTTTGCAGCATTGGGAAGTCCTCGTAAATGTAATAAATGTAGTAAAGTTATGACGTTGTAAATGAACTGTAAATTTTTTTTACAGGAAATCTCTAACAGCAATATCGGAAAATTACTAAACTGAGATCGAGTTGATTAGTTTATCTATTTTATGAAACGTTCATGGTAAGCATACAATTCCACATACGTTGCATGAATGACTTTAATATCTTATTAGTGACAGGATGGACAGTATCAATAAGTTAAAAATCACTTTTATTTCATTAATTTTTATATAATTTCAAAAAGGAATCACGAGAAGATAAAGCATCGTCCCAAATTTAAAATGGTTTAAAAAAATGAAAACAATTTTAGGTTTCTGTGAAAAAATGTTTAGAGAGATGGTGGGCTTTTTCAAATGTCTGCTATTGTCTTGAATTTAAATATATTTTGATTCTATTGCTGATTTGATTTTCTGTAAATGCAGGCAAGTTCTGCCGAGTTTGATTATGTAAATTGAATCAAGTGAAATATCATCATTAGTGCGCACTTTAACTGTCATCCATAACCCGTCGTAGTACTTTCGTTAAATTTATAAATTAATTATCAAGAAATGCATTTTAATCCTTTTGTTATATTGTTTATCTAAACCTACAGCTAAATGTTTTTTTTTTTTTTATTTTTTACATACATTTTGTTGTTTTGTTTCTTTTTGGGAAAATTATTAATATACATTTACATATACATTTTAATTATTTGTTTTTTTTTTATTTTTATTTTCATTTTTGTGGTTTGCTTAGCAATCAATAAATAGATAATACATATTTTATGTTCACCATTTTTTTTTGTATCTTCTTTTTGTTTAAATAGCGTTGATTATGATAAAGTTAATGTATAAGTAGTATGTTACTTTTATTTAAAATGTTTAATACACATGCAGTAGATGTTTTAACATTTCAATAAAAGTTATTTTTTCCTTATAAGTAGTAGTAAGTTGGAACTTTTTTAATTATAATGTGTTTACAAAATCAAGAGAAAAACCTTTTTATTTGTTTTCTAAGTTTAAAGGTTAAAAGCAAAAAAATAAAAAAAAAATAGGAATGAATTGCTAAGCCAACAAGGGCTCTCACTTGGAATGCGAGACCATGGAGTGGGACAGCATCGAATGGGATATCCCTGATATTTCAGCATCTGTGGGTCCCTCGGCACTACACACAGAATCCTCGGGTGTACGAGATGGTTCTGCTTCGGTTATCTCTACGTCTTGATGGTGTTTGTTACTGCGGTGCTTAGCGCTGAGGGCCTGAAACGAAAGGGTTTGATAGGAGATTAGAGAATGGTGGGTTAGAGAGGTGAGCATTGCCATACGGTGATTGTGCGAAACAAAAGTGCCAAACTGACTTAAGCATTAAAGCATTTAAATTATGAAAGTGAGTTCTAGCTAGGTAAATATATTGAGTACTATTTTTGTTTGCAGATGCATGCACAATATTATTAA
This sequence comes from Rhingia campestris, assembly GCA_932526625.1. Classification (NCBI taxonomy): domain Eukaryota; kingdom Metazoa; phylum Arthropoda; class Insecta; order Diptera; family Syrphidae; genus Rhingia; species Rhingia campestris. The sequence goes on from OW052182.1 coordinate 221,336,320, forward strand.
TAATTCTACAGTGAGCAAGCAATCTAATTAATTTGTATTGCGATTTTTTTTTCAATAATTTGATTGTAAATTACATGAGGCTATCTATAATGCTAATCGAAAAGTATTGTGTCATTTTTTTATATTGTATGCTTTGTAGTTATAAATGTACGATTATGTGATTTTTAATATCTAAAGAGCACAAAATATTTTTAGAGTGGTGCAATACACGACCATATTATCTGTTGCAGATATATCTAAATAGGAGCTAGATAGAATACCGTATTGAAATATAATAATTTTTACTGAAAAACATTTCCCGGGGTGTATCGCTTATATATCTAACGGACAAAACCGAATGATCTATAGCATGAAGCTACATCTATAAAAGGAGATGATAACTGAGGTGAAGTTAAGCTGGATTATTCTCTGTTATAAGTTCTCAGACAGAGACATTATTTCAAATATGTTATAGAATAGTGTTAAGACAATAAATCTGACTCTAAAAAAATTTTTTCGCGGTAGCCGAAAATTGGAATATGTATCAAGTGGGGGATAGTGAAACTTTTGTTCCTAAGACCAAACCTGGGTTGAATCAGCTGAAATAAGGAAAAAATGTAATTGTTAGATGTTAGATGCCAGATGTGGAGTCAGCTTGCATATGCAACTCAGTCGCCACGAATTTTCATCTACACGGATGTATTATAAACAAAATCTGCTGTGGGTGGAGGTGTTTTTTCCCAGATACTTGACTTAAGCCTATCCTTTCGACTTCCCGTAGCGTTTTTAAAGTGAAAATCATGTCAATTAAATAAGCGTTATCCTGGCTGTAATGTTATATCCACGAAGAACATTAGCATATTCAGTGACGGCTAAGCGGCAATCAAATCTTTGGGATCCATCTCACTCACATCGAAATCAGTCCACGAATGCCGACTATCTCTTAACAAGATGGCAGAGCACTTTACCATTCAACTCTATTGGGTGCCGGCTCACAGTGATAGCAAAGTTTGGCGGATGAGCTTGCCATACTGGGCACTACCCTTGATATTCTACCGCCAGTTGAAATGTTAGGCATGCTCCTCGCTACAAGTAAACCATCAATCAAAATGGATGTGATCAAGATAGCAAACCACAGATGGATAAACGGCACAACGTGTCTATAATCAGGGCAACTCTGGCCAAATTGCAAACAAAAACACTCTCTCTGCTTAATAATGCTGAAAAAATCGGTGTCATTACAGGACACTGTCCTTAGGATTACATGCAAAAAGACTAGACACCTTAAGCAATGACTTCTGCAGAAGCTACTATGATGAGGATGAGTTTTTTTTCCACCTTCCCTGCTCTTTTCGGGGCTCTCTCTGTAAACTAGGAGAACTGGCTAACATAAATGTCAGAAACATCCTCCCCTCAATGTTAGCTCAGAATGGTTCACTTGGGCAAACGGATCTTTAAGAAAAGTCGACAAGGCGTGGTACCAGAGTGGACCTTGTGTCCACGAGCATAGCGTACTTTACGTCTTTGTGAAGAAGTAAGGTTACATGAACATCCTGCACTGGTTGTATATGTTTTACCAATCAAACCTAGGATTAGTTTTGGAAACAGTTTCAGTTCGGAAACTGAGACACACATGTTAAAGATAAAATATTTTAAAAATTTAAATTTATTGCATTATTTGTACAAATGTTTTCACTACTGTGATTTTATTAAATCTAACTCTTTAATACATTTTGGTATTCAACATATGGTTTTTTGAATGTTACATAACTTAAGGCTAATAGCATTTATGCAGCTACGTATATTGATACTATTAAATAAAATAAATAAACCCTTTAGTAAATAGATAGCCCCTTTAATTTTGTAGTAATCATTTTGTGCTGATATTAACATTTTACCTGAGGATTCATACAAACACAATCATTATCCATATTAACTATTCCTATGTTTATTTTAATTGCAGCCTATTTACAAATTGCCTTAGTTGAACTGTTTTTAAAAAAAAATAAACAAAAAAAATACACTTATAACGTGAAAAATAAGCATTGCTTGCAGAACCTATTGTACTGTTGAGCTGTACTCTTACCTTATCCTTACTTCCTTTCTTCTAAAGGTGTTGCAATAAACATTAAAAATTACAAATTTAACAATTAACCCAAAAATGAAACAAAAATCATCAAAAAATATTTCATTAAAATGTTACAGAAGCTCTGAAGTGTTTTTTTTTTGTTGTTTTATATTAAAAAAGTTGTATAAAGTCGGAGAAGATAAAAATAATAAAAAAAAATCAAACGCAAGTCTGTACAAATAAAATGAACAAAGCGGAAGAACATAATAAAACTGTCGAACCCAACATGTTGAAACTTTAACACTAAATCGTATCTTATATACAATTTTACAGTATTATTGCACTTGGTAGATTTTTAATTACAAAAAGCAGGAGACCTCTTACCTGTAGTGAAAATCGTCGGTGACCAGCTTTTCGTCCACCACGCCTCTTGCTTATGTGCGGATTGTCCTGCCGCAAAGTTTTGTTTTTTAAGATTTCAAGTTGTGTATACAGTCTGTAAGGAAATGGCAAATTAATTTATTTTAAACTTTTATTAATGTGTGTTTAAGTTGCACGACCTTTTAAGTTCAGCTCGGATATCCTCGGGGCTCATTTCGGATATCGTCAGCTCACCGATGTCTGGATCGCCGAGACAGAGACCGGCATAACCACCACCCAGGTGATGTCCAGTATCATGGGAACCCTTGAAAGCATCCACAGGTAAGCGTAATGATAGATCATGGGCAAGGGATCGAACCTGCAAGCTATGAAGATGCAACGAACACCGCAAACCACACAGACAGTAAACAAAAAACATAATCGGGGCCAAATAAAGTAAAAAACGGATATTAAATAAAATAAAACGAAATAGAGAGGAAACCAACGCAACGGAGAAAAACTGAAGGACTGTTAGTGGGTGTTGGTAAAGGAAAAATAATAACAAAAGGAGTGCCGCGGTTCTTTTACCATGTGATGAATTTTTATCTAGTTTTTATTTTTTCCAAACAGGAAGTTTCTGAATTAAATTTCGTTTCCTCTTAAAAAAAACCGCATCCTCCTATTTAATTTAGTGTAGCCGTGTGTTCTGGGTATCTATATATCTCTCTAGTGATTCGTGTGACAGTGAATGTGTATGGTGAATGGGTTGGCATTTTTGTTGTGAAACAAGGATAATCTAATTAAAAGTAAAATAATAAATAGAAAGGAAAAATAACAACAGAAGATACTGAAAAAAAATTCCTAACATTTATTTTAGAACTCTTCTACAAAATAGTTATCTAATCACAGTTAGTTTTAAGGAGCCTCTAAGCAATCAATTCAACTGTATGATATTGGATTGTAATATATTCGTTAAAATGTAATTTTTTTAAATAAAAAAAGGCATTTGAGTAGTTGAATTGAACGTTTAGAAGTTTATATAAATGAGTATGTCATAGAATGAAAATAGGAAACAGATTTTTGTATAAATTGATGTACAAAGCGAAAGATGATATAGACAAGTAATTAACTATTTAACTAAACAGCTACAGAAGGCGAAAATTTGCAAAAATCTCTAAAATTTCAAAATTAAAAATTAACACAACACACGCTAATTAAGTTGGGCTTAGAAAACTAAGATCGTACAAAGATTATAAAATTAAAGTGAAAAAAATAAGCATATAACGGCGGTATGAGAATAGTGGGAAATTATATATCAAATACCATTTACGTGGTCTATCGTTCGGATTTTATTTTTAAAACCGATGCCTCTTTTGTCAGTATATAATAAATGTTGAAACAAAATAATTTCTTCTGAAAGGATTATGTTATACCAGCAGTGCTGGGTGTCTTTTCGTGAAAGGAAGAATGTCCTTTAGCAGATATACGTGAAACGATCATGCTGAAGATACTTTTACAAGGTGAATTTTAAAGTTGGATCTAATGATATACCTACCCATAACAAATTCAAATTGTGCAAGCACTGCTACCCGAAAACGACTACAATTTTACACAATTGGCCACATAAATTGATTTTTCGAAAGAATCTTTTGATGTCGGATGAACCGCATTTCCATTTAAGTGATTTTGGAAAAGAGCAAAACTGTAGATTATGGGTAACATACCACATATTTTTTCGACAATGAGGATGAAACCCCAAAAACAATTTTCGGGGCTGGACATGCTGTGAGAAGTTTGATATTGTACGATATTAAATAAAACAAAGTATGTGTTAGAAATAATCGAATGACATTGTTTATGGAATATTACATCCTTTTAATGTCTGCTACGGCTTCTCTGGGTGAGGAGCACCCGAAATGTCCAATTTTCCATGACTCTGGTGCATAAATCAGGCTGAATTTGACCGATGATAAGGGTTATGTTGGCTTTGAGGCCGATGTGGTTTTCAGAAAATCCCACAAGAAAAAGTCCAACGGTGTCAAATCGCACGATCTCGATGGCTAATTCGCATTACCTCCACCTGAGAAGACCATTCCCTCGAAAGAAGCTCGTGCAGAATTTCGAATGTGGCGTGAGCTATGTGGCACGTAGCGCGCGTGGTCCTGTTGAAACCACACGAATTGTCCCTAAGTCGACCATTTTTTTATTGACGTATCCATTCATCCAGAAATGGGCCTCATTGCTGAAAATGATTTTCGGATGAAATTCGCTAATCGGGCTCCAAAGCCCGTTCTAGACTAGACAAATGAAAACTAATTTGACAGATGTAGCATCAAAAAAATGATTGCTATCAGCCTTCAAAGTTAATTCGTTTCATTTCATTTTTATTATATTGGAAGACTCTCTATAATAAATAGGCTTATCGTAATGGGGAAACCATTTACTTTACGAAGTGTGATTAAAGTAGACCTTACATTGAAAAACACTTAACCTACATCTTCTTGTATATAGTTATCTTTAAGCTTTTAATATGGAATATCTACGTCATCGAAACATGCGCAAAGCCATATGTATTTGTAGAAGTTGTAAACAGATATCGTCTCAACGTTTCCAACGATGCTCATGGTAAAAAGAAATCCATGGTTGTTTGAGCTTTAGACACGAATATACAACACTAAACTTTACGCACTCATTACCAACATGGAACTGGTTAAAAAAAAATCGGGATTTGATGGTTAAGAAGGCTGGGATATACTCCGGTCAGCAGAGTTTTCGATTCCCAACCTTACACCAGACACATTGAAGTCCATGCCTTAAATGTCGCGGAAGAATAGAAGCCAACCTCAATTAACTTGAAGTCCGCAACTGGAGTTAGCTAATGACGAAGCTAATTGGTGAGCCATGCCGTTTGAACCCCAGGCTCATACAGGACTTTAGCGCCTGTCAAGTAAGTAAAATTCAAAAAATTGTTCACAATTGTTGAAAAATCCAATTATTTATATACACAGAAATATAACAGTTTCTACTAGAGTATGTGAATTAAGATATATACAGCATTTCTAATTTACAAAACAATTAAGTAGCATCATGCTAATCATTTTAAAAAAGGTTACAATACGAGTTAAATTAAAATGTTATAACAAATATTATACAAAAAGAAAAAAAATGAAAAAAGGGGTATATTCATATAAATGAAAACCTCATTCGAGTGCAGAAAACAAATGACAATAAATCCCAAAATTTACTTTACTTGCAGCAACTTCATAGCTCGACAAATTTTATTTTTTTTTTGTAATACTTAAATATAATAATTATATTAATAATAAAAAAATAATAATACTGATGGTAAGCTACAAAAATCGTTTCCATTTCAAAATTATTTAATTATCTCATGAGTAAATTACAAGTCTTAGGCATAGTAACGTATGTGTATTATGCATCTTTTCTGTTTTTTTTTCGTTTAGTCTTTTCCCCCAATTTAGTCATTGTTTACTATAGAATAACACAGTCAATCAACGAAAAAGTAAATTACATTTTATAGGAGAATGGCGAAACTGGTACTCCCACAATAACTGTTGTGTGACAAAAATAAATAAATTGATTACAAGTTTTCAATAATGTTCACATGCAACAAATTGAGACAATTTTCGTTTTTAATTGAATTTACAAAATATAATGGCACTGCTGAAGAGCTTGAAAGATATACATACCGAGGAAATAGTTAGGGACTAGTTATAGCTATCATTGAAACACAAAACGGAATGGGACTGACATTGTATTTGACAAGATGGTTTTACTCATCATTGGAAAGTTCTGTCATACTTCAGGTTGGGGTGTAGCTTACAAAAGGTTATTGGCAAAATCAGTTTGGTGGTGTGATGATTCTGTTGGCAGCTGTTTTCCGGCATACATTATCAATGATTTTACTATCAACAATAGATAAATGGTTTTGTTCGACCACATCTAAAAATGTGCGACAAGGATATTCTGCCCTATCATGGTATCCGTTCCAAAAGAAAAATTCTCCGATTTTGTACGAATCGGAGAATTTTGCTTCATGGTAATCGTTCCGATCCATTGTTCGGAAATATTCTCCGACGGTTGCATTTTTTGCATCTGTTTTTGACAGCCACACGTCAATTTCTCTTCGATAGTCTCCGACATCTGTTCATTTTTTTTTTATTATTTGTTGGAAACTGGTGTTTGTATATATTTGAAAGCCAAAAGAGTAGTCTACAATTGTTTGTATCAAAAACAAACCCTGTTAACCATTCGTCCTGAAGGTTGAGTGAACGTTGATCGCAACGAAATTAATTCGCAAACGAAATTGCTTGCGAATTACAAAAAACAAAAATACAAATTTTTGGCGCAACAGGCTCGTTAGTACCCAGGGCCTAGCTTTCTCACAACCATTCATGTGTGCGTGTGTACTTCTTGCACGATGGCGGGACCTCCTGTTTTATGCCGACTCCGAACGGCTAAGTTGAGATAAGCTATTCTTGACAATTGATACTACTCGGATGATTTGTCAGATCATCACGAGAGGAGGGCCAGTGAAAAATCATTTAGGTGTTGCTACGGCTGGGAATCGAACCCAGACCTCCTGCGCGGCAGTTCATCGCACTAACCATCGCGCCACTGAGCCCTCGCTTGCGAATTGAAGAGATATAAAATCGGTTAGTTACATTACTAGTCAAGATGATGTCGTTAACTATACAACAGACTTTTTAACTCACTTAAATTGCCCGGATCGGTTTTTATTGTGTTGCGAAATATAAACCAAATATAATCGGCTTGTGGCGAAGAAACTAATGAACAACGTAATCAAAGCTACAATTCTTATGGGGAAATACAAAGGAGAAGACGTTTGGTCCAACGCATTCCAATGGTGTCGATACACATTACACAAATGGCAAGGGCAGTCGTTGAGAAATGAAATATCTGGAGTAACGGCCCATTCATTTAAATAAAAATGGTATGTCTAAAAATGCTGTTGCGAAGGGCCTTTTTTGTTTTGAAGGATCGCGATATTGGGTTCATAAAACCTACGAGTAACTGTTAAGAAATAAATGCAACAACATATAACGTGACTGTTTGGAACGAATTTTGGGCTGCAGACATTATCGGATCATTCTTCTTCGAAAATGCGACTGGTCAGGCATTAACAATTACTGTTGTTCGTTATCGTGACATGATAACCCAGTTTTTAGTGCCTAAATTTGACCAACATGTGGTTTCAACAAGACGGTGCCACTTGTGCCACTTGTGCCATCCGCATAAGCGATTAGCTTGATGTGGCCCTGATGCCAGCCAGCATCACGACAGCAGGGTGGTGGCCCCGGGTATTCCCTTATTATGCCAAGGAATACTGTGGCCATCTTGGGAGGTATCAACTTCCATTGTTCAGGTTAAATTGTACCGTCGATGTCGCTGCGGTCAATCACCGCTAACGTGATGTTGACTTTAAGCACCTCACTGAAGGACTTGGATGCGGTGTTGGCGGGCTTCGAGTTATTATTGTTACTTGCCACTTTAGCCTTGGACGTAGTGTCCTTTCTCTCTTCAGTGGGCACTCCGTTGTCAACTTTGATTGCCCAGGCTAGTTTCACCTTTTGTTTCTCAGTTCTAGATCCTTCCGGAATCCTTTGGATAATTTCCATATGCCTAGCCGCTGCGCGGCGTTGTCTGTAAAGAATCTTGGAGGGGTTAGACCGCGAGCTTGTAGCTTTGCAGTCCTTAAATTCCAAGACTTTTACTGACTTCAGTGGAGAGAGTGACCGCGAGCTCGAGGCTTTACGGTACTTCTCTGAGAAGTCCTTAAGGGACGGTGGGTGGGGTTTCGATCCCCTTGGCTCCACGCGGCTATTGGTGGGGATGAGGGACTGCGAGCTTGAAGCTTTACAGTTCAACTTCCCTTCCAGCTCTTCAGGAGGTACTGCAACAGAAGATTCTAGGCCCCTGCTGATGGCCGGTTTGGAAGGGGAACCGGTCTCATTTGTTTGTTTTATTTTTTTGAATTTTTCATGTTAAATCCCACGAGTGGCGGAGAGAAGAGGTCCGCCAGCACAGAGATCCGCTGTACGCAGGTAAGGCTAATAAATCCAAAGTTCGCCAGGTACACCCTTAACATTGAGTACTTTTATGTTTTTGTATTTCTGGTATGATTATATTTACAGGATTGCGACGACTCCACTTGCGATGACCAAAACGGCACTGTTATAAAAGCAACTGTCGCAACCCGGAAACAGTACAGAAGAGGATTTGAATAAAATTCAGTTTTGAATAGTCGTTCATTATACCCTTTTTATTAGTTTTGGGATTAAGTTTGTAACACTTCTAAAAACATTTACATTTTCTATATATCATCCCCATTCACTTTTAAGCCACTACCTCTTTTTGGAAACAATTTTAATTTTTATTTAAGGATGGGATAGGTTATCATTAAAACATATGAGAAGGCTACAACCCCAAAAAAGTGGGAGTGGGCTAAAATGATATATGTATAGACAAAATGCATATTTATATATATTATTTTATTTATTGAAAACGGCCCCAATAATTGGAAACCACATTGTATAAATCATGCTTATACACTTTTTCAAATTTTCTTATAGTTCGACCAAAATGACTTTCATTTAAAAAGTGCGTAGCAGCCGGTGTTTAAGATAGTGATGCGATTACATGAGAACACAAGTGTTCTCACTCTAGCCTCTCACTATCAACCTCCACGCTGGTGACTGGTGGGTGCCTAGTACCTCGACTGGAGATGGGGTAATAAACCCCTGTGGAAGATCGTTGGTGGAAGCAAACGAGAGAGGGGAGGAGTGTCCTCTCACTAAGGCACTCACTCTCAGGCGGCAGCGGAGGAATTTCCTAGATGGAGTGAACGGTGGCGCCTACAGCTCCAGTTTGATCGAACCGGTAGTGTGATCCCTATATGAGCTGCATCGACGTATTTAAAGACCAGGTCTATAGGGATTTCCAATACTGAGCCAGGGTGTTGGAAAAGAGTTGGTGGCGGAGGAGCATTCAATGGGTCAACGGCAGCGCTCATATCCCAAAATGGGCTACCGACCCGCTTTCCTAGGGTCAAAACAAGGGCCTGGCCCTCCAGGTTGGGGGTTGTTGATGACCCTGCTAAACAAAAAAAGGACAACGACGTTCGTATCTGCAACTGGAATGTGAGAACATTAAACAGGAGAGGTGCAGGCGAACAACTAGCGGAAGCCCTTAACTGCTATAAAGCAGATATTACTGCCATCCAGAAAATACGATGGAATGGGCCAGTCAAAAAGAGGATGAAAAACTGTGATGTCTACTATGGATCGTGTTATAGTGAGCAGAAACAGCGACTATTCGGATGCGGATTTGTTATAAGTGCCAGACTTAGGCAAGAAGTCTTATGTTTCCAAGACATTAGCGAACTCATTGTAACAATCCGGACGGAGAAAACAAATGATATAACTAAAGATTGCTTCTACGAGATCCTTGATAAAACCTGTAAGCAACTACCAAAGTACGATGTTGAAATCGTGGTGGGAAACAACAAACAAGATAAGGATGCGGATATCCACCACGCCACAACAAACCAGATATACTGTGAAAAAATTCAATGTCGAAAGACTGCAATCGCAAGAGACCGCCAAAACGTTCGGGCAACGCGTTTCCCTCAACCTATCGATTCACACCATACTAGCAGCATCTAATGTCGAAGAACAGTGGCAACGATGCAAACAAGCCATTACATCAGCCGCAACTGATGTGCTAGGTTTCTTGCGGCCACAAGCAAGAAACCCCTGGTTTGATGAGGAATGCCGACAGATGCTCGCAGCCAAGAACGATGCCTACAAGGCTAAGCTGCAGGTGAAGACGAGAGCTGTCATTGAGCTCTATAGGCAAAGAAGAAGGGAAGAACATCGGCTTTTCAGAAAGAAGAAAAAAGAGCAAGAAAAGCGCGCGATCGAGGATGTAGAGAGGTGCTCCAAGAAAGATGGTTGCAAATTTTACCAAAGTGTAAAACGTCAAAGCCAAGGATACAAGGCTCGAACAGAATCCTGTCGAGATGAACAAGGAAATATCGTAGTTGAGACACAGTCGATGCTGAGGATATGGAAGAACCACTTCTGCAGAAACGGCGATGACGAACAACATTTCGCTGTCAGGCAGAACGAACCATTTAATATTGGCAACGTTAGCGAAAACTGCCTACCACCCGACCTATGTGAAGTGAGGAGAGCAATATCTTAACTCAAGCTTAATAAGGCTGCCGGAAATGACGGCCTTCCCACTGAGCTTTATAAAGCTGGCGGAGATGACTTGCTAAGTAACATCCACCAACTCATTAGCCAAATCTGGTCGGATGAAAGTATGCCTGAAGAATGGAACCTCAGCATCGTTTGCCCGATCCACAAAAAAGGAGACCCTCTGAACTGCGCCAACTACAGAGGCATAAGTCTCCTCAATATCGCCTACAAGATTGTATCTGCCATAATATGTGAACGCCTGACTATAGGGTAGGGTTTTGCGTTCCAAATCTTCTTACCTCACTACTCAGATGTATAGATATGAGCTTCGGAAGGCGGCTAATGATAATCCAGATGGCAAAAAGCTGGTGCCACCTGCAGGTGACTGAATTAATACCGAGTCAGTCGATGCTAAAACAATTATAGCGGTTGCCAAAAGTATTAATTGTGAGCTAAGTATGTTCGTTTGGTATTGACAGGACTTTATTTATTTTATGTGGTAGTACGTTTGGATCTTGCTTATGAAAGAGCTTTTAGTCCAGTTAACTATTCTAAATACTGAATAACGCATTTGCGCGACTTAGGCGCAAACAAAAATTGGGTATATGCTCGTTAACGTTTGCAAACTACTAGGTAGGAGACTCTGTAACTATATTGCAATTTCAGTGTGATGAAATTCTCTGTGAACACTCAATAAAACTATGTATGTACTTGAGACAATGATGAAAATTTTGTTAACTTGGGATAAACAATTGCATTTATTACTATAGTGCAACAATGACTAAATCGTTAAAAACCGAAAAACTTAACCAAATCTAATTGGTCCTTTCACGGAACTCTGACAAAAATAAATTCAACAAAACAAAAATCCAACATAAATTAACTCAAATCAAAGTCCATTGCTACCTGTTTATGTTGATACCATATTTTTGGCACAAATACCAGTCCAAGTGTGATTGTGTTCGTCAGCTGGGACCGCAAAAAGAGCGCTAAAAGTATTGCTCCTGGACTCAATTCGGGTAGATAAATTACCCGCGCTATATAAAAACTAGCCGATACTATAAACTCTATAAGTAGTGATGCAACAAGGAACTGCCTTTCCTGCAATTAAGTACAAACCAAAAATGATGGGACATGATTGCCTATTGATTGTGATTGTCTTACCCTAAACTGTGTATTGGCATTCCGACTGACCACCGCCAAATGTAATCCAAAACATAAAATTAAAATTTCACTAGCTTGCGTCACAAAATCCCATTTCATTGGATGGCAAGTATTTGTTTGCACCTCTCTCAATCCGTCCAGGCGTGCGGTCTCGATGAGGTCTAAAGATGAGGCCGTGAATGCGGCCATATAACAAATCACAGCAAACACCATTGTCCCGAGGTATTTCAATAAATCGACATCTCGCAACACCCATCGATGGGCTTTTCGGGTACGAAAGTCAACCAAGTGCCTATAGAGCTTGAGAATTATGGCGCCATAACAAGTGATAAAACCCAATTCACGGAACCAGGGTTCGAGAAGACATCGCATTGTGGATGCTTGAAGTAAGTGGAGGGCAACCTAGAAGAAAGTGATTTGATAAAATTGTTAATTGATAAAAATGGTATTCATATCAAGGAATTAACTATGTGTTAACTAATGCTACTCTATTGGTCCGGTTAGTGGGTGACTGCCTCCATTTGCGCACTCCAAGTTGATTGAGCTCCGATCCTACTTCAGGACGCCACTCAAGGGGAGGTGCATTGGCCTAGTGGTTAGTGCGTTGGACTACTAAGCGCGGGGTCCCTGGTTAAAACCTTGAAACTGACAACATTAAAGTTATTTTCACTGCTCCACCTCTTGCGAAAGTTTGACAAACATCCAAAAGTAACACTATCACGAGTAGATTCTCAAATATTACGTTCATGGTTGCCAATGTATGGTTGTTGACTATGTTGTGGAACATCGCATTTTGTACGTCGTTGAATCCTTAGCTCTATCCTACTTTACGTTAACGGAAGTTACCGCGACATCGAAGATTTTTCCAGTAATTTTCCCTTCGAAAATATAGAGGATCTTATATCGATATTATATTTACAAGATAAGATAAGGAGTTAGTTAGATCAGGAATAAGAAACAGCTGCAAAAGTAATTCTTCACTTAAAATCTCATATGTAGTAATTGGTCGAGAGTCGATGTTGAATTGAAATAAAACAAGCTGTGTGTGATGTATTGGGTTATGTTGATGTTGTCAGAAGTCAAATCGCGTGATCTTGGTGGCCAATTCACGTCACCTGAGAGATAATCCTACCCACAAATCTTTCATGCACAATTGCCATTATGGAGTCCGCTGTGTGGTAAGTAGCACCTTCCTGCTGGAACTACATATCGTCCAAGTCCATTTCGTTCAATGTAGCGCTCACTGAAGAAAAACTGACCAAAGTCCGTCAACGCAAAGGAGACTAAAGATTTTCGGATGAGGTTTTCCTAATCCGATTTTGATACGATCTATTCTTCAGCGCCGTAGATCAGCTCTGAGATGATCGGGGTCTTCTTTAGGATCTTTATTACAAAGAAACAGCTGTTGCAAGAGTAATTCTTCCTTTCTTTTCTGAGGATATGTCTTTGTCTGAGTGAATAGCGAAGTACGGCAAAGGTCCTGGTGCGTCATTTTTGCTGACAGTATAAAATTGGTCTTGCTCTCTTCTTCTTAAGACTTATGACGTTATGATGCTAGTAGTTCCACAGATTTATGGAGATTGTGCCTCTGCTGTTGGCTCGGGACTTTTTCACAATCCTCTCAAAAATGATGTCAAAAAAGTCACGTGACAGTGGGTCGCCATTCCTAAATCCGCGTTTTTGATATGGAATGTCCAGGTGAGGTTGGTGCCGACCCTGATGAAACATTGAAAATTCTCCATCAACGGACGAGTTTGGACAAGTCTTTACAAATTCTGTTGTATGGAATTTTTAAATCGATAAATATGTGGACTTCTTGGTATTTTTATTCAGGATCTGCGGAAGTGCGAAGATTTGGTCTGTCTTGGCCTTTAGTTATAGAACCTGGCCTTAAGTTAGGGCCGATCAGGTTGTTGGTTAATGGCTTAAGGTGTTCACACATTACGGTAGACTTGATCTTGTAGGCGATGATGCTCTAAAGTTGTCACAGTTCACGTTTTTGTAGATCGGAAAAACTATTATTCGGGCTATTTTAATGAGTATATATATGCTTCGTACCAATACATCTCCATCGTGTTTAAATAGAACGGCAGGAAGGTCGTCATTACCGACAGCCTTGTTAAGCTTAAGACATTGGATGCCTCTAATGGCAACTCTCTACATATTCGATCGCACATTTTTCTTGAATTTATTTTCTTTATGCAAAGACAATTTTCTTTCTTTTTGGCTATAAAGCATACTGGCAGCTCTCGTCTTCCCCTAAAGCTTTGCCTTGCAATTTTTTTTAACTGCTAGCATTTGTCGAGATTCTTCCATTCCTTTTCGGAGCTTTTGGTTGATTCGTAACAATAATGTTTTCCCGATATCCAAAGCACAACCCTCAACCTGAAGGGCCGGTTCTAATTTATTTATTTATTTATTTACATTAATCGAGAACATTTTTTTATTTAGCCAAAATAAACGTAAATGCTTGTGTTTTTATATAAATATAATCGCATTACCATTTGACCACGTGATTATTTTCAATTGAAAATTGATTATATGCGAACGCTCTTCATCTTTCAGTTTACCATTTTATGCATCCCTCCCCTACAGTTATCGATCCAACAGCCATCCTAGTTTCCGTAACAGATAGATCCCAAATATATTTGTCTAAACTATATTAAAAAAAAATCACACACATTTCCGATAGATTTGAATTTTCTAAATTCAAACAAATCTAGCAATCTGCCACCCGATTTAAATATCCAACTTGAAAGTTTTCATTTCCTATCATAAGGGAAACTAATTTCCACCATCTGTGCACAAGTAACACCAACAAATTGATTTCACCCCCTTCCCAATAGGGATGCAACTTACCGATGCATAAAGTAGAATGATCCCTAGTAGTATAGTTTCCAGCACGGTCCACATTCCCGATGCAATTGCCTGCAAGCAAAAACGAAAATGAAACTTTTCACATTGCCAGCGTTACATGCACATTGCACACATACCTTGCATTTTCTGTGCTGAAAAACAGTCACCGCCAGCACCAGGCAGCACAGAATACATGAGCCCAGCATTGATCCTACAGTGAAGCGCAACAGATCCTCCACGGAGACGGTCTCTTGAGGTTCACCAAGCTTGCAGACCCCAGTCTGGTCACATGTAGGACATCCGTTAGGGCATGGAATACACGAGAAATTGTCATAGCTGTCGGAGCTTTCCACCTTATCGCCGGGAAAACCTTGCAGGGACGAATTGGGCAGATAGTATCCTTCGCTGCATATGCATGTGTAGCCGTCCCGTGTCGTCGATAGTTTCATTTCAGTCAGCAAACAGAAGGTGGTGTTGCGGTCACAGCTGGCGATAATTTATGATAGTCGATTATTATGTATACGAAATGCGGCGTGAGGTTAGGCCAATGCGCTCTCTATACTCACCCATGTCGACGTCCAAAAATCTCCTCCAAGTCATCGTTACAGAGATCCACATCGGCGGCTATAAACGCAGCTGCGACAATTCTATGAAAACCGATTGAAGTGTAAGCGATGGTTATTCGAGTTGAAATCAGTTTAAGCAGTACATTAAGATGAGGGTTAAGGTAGTATATTGAATAGTATGGAAATAATGTAAGGCTTTGGGTGTAGATGATGTTTATGGAAATGTTTGATGAGCATCGTCTAAAACAATACCAGCAGCTAATCAATCATCGTACGTAAACGATTGTTGTAAGCTCGCATTAAGTGAATATAGTTTTGACATTAATAGGAGCAGCAAGTAGTTTAGTTCCCATGGATCCGATTACTCAATGGACATAGAGTTGTGTTTCTCCATTTTGATATATGATGTAGTAATCAATTATAGGAGATATCATGCGTAGTTTTGAAAAACACGATAGTTTCAGTCTCGATAAAACTCATGTACTTGTTAGTCAGCAGTTAACGTGTTTGTACTGAATTTAATGGACGTTTTACAAGGCAATCATGGCAAATTTTATGATGCAGTTTTTTTATGAAATTCTGAGTGGAGCATACATATCAACATTCAGGCTTTCAATGGATAAAACATATTGAAAATGCATCTTATCGATAATGATGTTTGTAGAGTTTGTGTGCCTCTTTCCAGGCCTTAATTAATTAAGAAAAAAAACCCTAGTAAGATTCTTTGAACGAAATATCTATCAGAAATGCACCTTTTCAATGTTTTCAGCTTTACAACTATATTCGGGTCGCTAGGAAGGGTAATCAATGACACTAAAAGGATACAAACACATGTCAACCCCCATCACTATTGCATCGCAAATTCATTAACCTTATCTGAAAGCTGGAGCGAAGGTCGAATTCCAGCTGTAGCAATACCTAAAATGTCTTTTCACTGCGGCTCTTCTCTCTCGATGATCTGACAAATCATCTACTTCCCAACAAAACTCATCTATTAGGATTCGACATAAAGTCATGGTGTGAGAAAAAAATCGGTTCTGGGTATTATCGAGCTATTTTCGCCAATTTATTTATTTTACATTCATTCGGGTATCTTTTTAAAATTATTTGTTGTGTGTTTGATTATACGGAACAATATTTCATAGTAATTATGAAGCTCATTTATGGGCGTACTTTACAACATCCAAAACCTACTTAAAAAATACAAAATCGGATTAAAGGACTTTATCCCCAAAAGAAATAAAACGAAGAAGAAGAACGTTTAAATACTCACTTAAACCGAGATTCCATAAATGATAAGCGGAAAGGCCACAACCAACGACCCTTTAGTAAGTTACAATCTTTAAATGGTGCGCCCCAATCTTGCGAACCATCAGTACTGTTCCACGCTAGACCAAGCTCACGCCAATAGTTTCCCAGCATCAACTTGCTGTGGGCTTCTTGCGATGGCATCTGGAAAACATTATAACCACATGAACACTCATGGTGTTTTTGGCTTCGACTTCAACCTACAAAAAAAAAAAAAAAACACTTACCGTAACATTATCGCGAAACTTCACCACGACCGTATGAATACTGGGTGCAGCTATGGCGAAAGCCAAAAGATTATCATCATCATTTAGAGCTTCGCTCGCCACACTATTAGCACGTCGTCGTACCTCATCACGTACCTGGTCGGTAATGCTCGGCTCCAGAGCTGTTGGGTGGTATTCCGATAAGAAATCGCTAAACTCCTTGGCAGCATCTTTAACGGCTTCGGTGCCATAATAGTACTATAAAAGAAAGCGAATAAAAAACAAATTTAATTAGTTAAAATTCGACATCCGTCCAACTGTCTGTCATGTATGTCCTGTCCATCATTATCATCGCTGGAAAGGGACAAGCTAACTAATCAAAAACTATCTTTCCTGGTCGATGCGATGGAGGGAAAGTTATCTCTTGCTCTGTGAAAAGTCGGTCTGCGTGACCTAATTCGGATTTATTGAGGGTTTTCCCATTTGCCGGTTTATAACATGCTTGTGTTGTCAGTCAACAGAGGGAACTACCGACTTTTGTACGTGTATTTTACCTCTACATACGGGCCAAATGAAGGTTGTGACAGGCAACACCCAATTAGCGTGTGCTGCTCGGTCGAATGTTGTAAAAGGTTATGTTCAGGAGTCACGCAATCTAAACGTCTGTAGCCGCACTCCAAAGCAATTTCTTGGCGAAGTAAAAATCCATCGACTGTGGACAGGACTATTTCTGGAAATCGTAAACGTTGAAAATATAATTAATTCTCTGACGTTAAGCTTGGTTTCCACATGTCCTTAAATTGACAAAGTTTGACAATTCTCGTTTATATCAATAATTGACAATATTGCCAGTTCATTTCCACCTATGTCAATAATTGGCACAAAATCGTTTGTCATTTCATTGACAATGAAATTTTGACAAATGCGGTTGTCAGTTCATGGACAGCTATTTCCATTTGCACCTTCAACTTCAGTTGACGAATGGACATTTTTTTCCGTCTTGGTACTAAACAACAACAGTCATCTGTCAAACATTTCTACAAGCAAGAATTATTGAATTGAGCTTAAAGTGAATTCAGTTTTGCCGCAAAATAGTCCTGAACATGTTTAAACGAAAACAAATTTCTCTTGCTTCGTTTGTTGTCTTCATGGGATCCGCATTGGAGCTCATAGCAGAAGACGAAGAATGCAAAATTTGTTCCTTGACAGGGATTTTCTTGATTGATTGATTTTCTCACACGTTTTTTTCCTTCTTCTACTGCTCGATTGTAATCGAATGTATATTCTCCTTTTTAAGAGTTTAGAAAATATAGAAAAGTAAAAATAAATTACCATGTTTTCAGGTGTTTCTGCAGCTGACATGTCACTTAATACTTTTTTTTTTAAATTTCCGCAGCAAAAATTATTTTGTTCTGTCTTTTCTCTGCCTTTCAATTGACAAAACATTCAACACAATGCCAATAAATTTGTTGTCTCAGTTCATGACCAAGTGACCTTATGTTCGTCAATTTTGCTATTTCCACTTGTGATTCAAATTCGTTGCCAATTATTGAAAAGCCTGACAGTCAATTTAATGACTGTCAATTTTCGGCTATTTCCACTTGCCATTTTTCTCAATGACATAAAAATACGCCTTTCGTCAATTAAAAAATGGCAAGTGGAAACTTAGCTTTATGCCATTGCGAAGCGGGTGTATATATCCAGTGTTCCATGTCTCGTTTTCATGTGTCATTGAAAACCGTCAGCCGTCGTTAACCGTTGTTAGGATCCAGCTAGATTTTATATAAAAAAGCAAGTAAGTCACATGAATTATTACGAGCTACAGCAATGGTAAGAGGAGCAGCTGGTTGGGCTGGGTATGGGAACGATTGTTGCGCAGCCAGCACGACGTATTGTTTTATAGTCCTGTTTACTTAAAAATAGCATCATAGTAAAGAATAGCACAACTACGAGTTTACCCGTAAAGTGTTCATGACGATGTCCGAGGTAGGAGTTGATAAATTGCAAAGTTAGTTTTTAAATGGCATGCTATGGTTTCCACCGAGTGGACTTAATGAGTAGATGTGTATCGTGTCATGTTATGTTTTAAGAACTAATAACAAAAAGGATTAATCATCATTTGACAGTGAATGTGGTTTAAATGTGCAGGAATACTTTTGTTATAGTATTCAGTTGGGATTTTTAACTTTCTCTTACAAAGAGAAAGATATTGTTTTCGTGAAAATTTTCGACCTCGAGATTTTGATTGATTCTAACATTACGATGATAGCGGAGCCTAAAAAAGTGGTTTTTGGAATTCCGTCCGTCGGTCCGTCGGTCCGTCGGTCCGTAATGGTCTCCCCAGCCTAAACGGCTTGACCGATTTTCTTCAAACTTCGTATTCAAGTTTGTTTTGGTCATAATTCTAGGCCATTTTTTTTGTTTGCTTTTAGCCATGTTAATAGCGGTACCTGCCATACAAAAATTACACATAACCTCAATTTTCTCGAAAACGGCTCTAACGATTTTGATTAAACTTTGTATATACTATAAGCATATTAGTTCCAACAAAACTGCATACCCAGTTTTTGCGAGAAAATCCATATAACGGATTTTGTCATTTAGGCCATATAAAGAAAATTGTTAATTTCTCGCAAACTGCTATGACAAATTGAATGAAATTTAATATATATACTACTATTATAATTTGAAACAATTCCACATAATTCGTTTTAGCCCAACTATCACGAAACGGAATTTTAAGTTTTGGCTAATAACGGAAAATCATTATTGTTCACATAGACACCGATTCCTTCAAATTTCGGAGTAAACGTTCACACTTCGACATTTTTAGCTTTCTCTTACAAAGAGAAAGATATTGTTTTCGTGAAAATTTTCGACCTCGAGATTTTGATTGATTCTAATATTACGATGATAGCGGAGCCTAAAAAAGTGGTTTTTGGAATTCCGTCCGTCAGTCCGTCGGTCTGTCGGTCCGCCGGTCCGTCGGTCCGTCTATCCGTAATGGTCTCCCCAGCCTAAACGGCTTGGCCGATTTTCTTCAAACTTCGTATCCAAGCTTGTTTTGGTCATAATTCTAGGCCATTTTTTTGTTTGCTTTTAGCCATGTTATTAACGGTACCTGCCATATAAAAATTACACATAACCTCAATTTTCTCGAAAACGGCTCTAACGATTTTGATTAAACTTTATACATACTATAAGCATATTAGTTCCAACAAAACTGCATACCCAGTTTTTTCGAGAAAATCCATATAACGGATTTTGTCATTCAGGCCATATAAAGAAAATTGTTTATTACTCGCAAACTTCTATGTCAAATTGAATGAAATTTAATATATATACTACTATAATAGTTTTAAACAATTCCACATAATTAGTTTTAGCCCAACTATCACTTAACAGAATTTTCAGTTTTGGCCAATAACGAAAATAAATTATTTTTGACATAGACACCGATTCCTTCAAATTTCGGAGTAAGCCTTCGTATAATCAAATTTCGACATTTTATATAATTTTTAGCATTAATAATCAAAATATGCGCACTATTTGATCTAACGCCGAACTCGCTGTGAAAGAGAAAGTTGCGTACGACCCAGTCGTGCACCCACCACTCGTTTATATCATTTTTAGCATCAATAATCAAAATGCGTACTTTCTATTTGATCTAACGCCCAACTCGCTGTGAAAGAGAAAGTTGCGTACGACCCAGTCGTGCACCCACCACTCGTTTTTTCAAGTTTTGAATAAATAGGGGTACAACGCCGGAAAGTCGTCGTAAACGTTGTAAACGTGATAAAATTACGACGTGATAAATGAACTGTCAAAATTTGTATGGGAAATCTTTTCCAACAATAGAGGCATTTTCTCGCAGGAATTGGATGCGTAAACTGTGATGGTAAGCTTTTGAAATGCTATTTTGACATTTAATCAGTCACTTTCACACATCAAACGTGTGCGCTAAACTGAAAAAAATTACTAAAATGAGATTCAATTCAGTGGGTTACCGCATTATGTAGTGGTGCAGTTTTAGGGTCGTCGTAAAATTACAATCTTTCTCACGTAATAAAATTACGACGTTGCATGAATACCTTTAATAACAAACTAGTTAAAAAAAAGGGTGGGTCCTTGTCTGCTTTAATTCCCTGTCCCATAGGGATATATTAGTTTAGGCATTAGGTTTGTAACATAGAGAAATAATTAAAAAATATATGCCTAAATGTAAATGGATCGACTTAGAATCGCTGAGTATTTTGAGCCATGTCTGTCTGTCCTTCCGTCTGCCTGTGTGTCCAAGATTTGTGTGCCTTAAATGTAAAGCTAGAATTCAAATATCCGCGCACTGCCCCGACCACTTTTTAGAAAATCGGTGGTTTTTGTCGAACCGCAAGAAATTTTGAAAAAGTGTATAAGCAAGATATTTAGACATTCTTAATATCTATATTTCATCTATAAAAAGTTGTTTCCCACAAATGTTGGAAAAAGTCATCGAAATTGAACCTCCATATTAGACTACGTCCGAGCCAGCCGTGGCGGTCATATGCCAGAAATCATATTTAAATTACAATGTCGGAAGTTTATCTTTCTAATAAAGTCAATTTCATATCAATTTAAAAAGATCATCTTTGTTTTATTCCATTTCAAAGTTCTATACATCTTAAAAAAAAGCGATAAAACGAACGTTATGGGCAACTAAAGCTTTCACCCCCTTAAAAATTCGTCTTATGCTAGCCAAAACGCTGGTTATACCAAAATTGTTGTACGATTGCGAAGTTTTTGCCAATTGCAGTTTCGTAGCAAAAGAAAACTGCATGTCGTTTACACTAACACTGTTCGGTATGTTCTTGGACTAAGAAGGTACGACCGAAGGCTAGTTCATCAGCTTTTTCGTTACCTTCAATTCCCTTATGTCCGGGGACCCACCATAGTCTGGTTTTGTTCCTGGAACTGAGTTTTTGGAGGGAGTTGAAGCAGTGTAGTACTGATTTGGAGTCAATGATGTGTGAGCTAAGGGCTTTTAGAGCTGCTTGACTGTCCGTGAATATATGGATGTTTGCGCCTTTAATACCTGAGTTGTGTATTAGGTTTGCGCATTCTTTTATGGCATGGAGCTCAGCTTGGAATACAAAGGGTTTTTTTCCCATAGGTATTGAGATGTTTTTATTTGGTCCATGTATGCCAGCTCCTACCCCTGAGTCCATTTTAGAACCATCCGTATACCACTTTAGGCCGTTTAGGCAGTTTGGTGAGTTGTTGCTACACCATGCTTCTCATGTTGTGATCTCCGTTGAGAATCTTTTGTCGAAGCGTAGTGTCTTTGGTAAGCGGTCTGTAACCGCACAGATCATGTCAAGTTCTGGAAGTTAAGATAGAAGGTCAATTAGTTTAAGGTTTTCACTAATGTTTAATTCTTCCGCTTGTATCAAACTTGCTGAGCTGCGAATTGCCACTTTTTTATATAAATGTGGAGGGGTGTTAGTCCTATTAAGGATTCTATAAATGTAATGCCCAGACAGGCAAGCCGTTGTTCCTTGTTTAATATATTTATAGTTGTTTTTTGGGTGACTTTGTTCCACCATACTATTGAAGCGTATGTTATAATTGGCCTGACCATGATCGTGTAGATCCAGTGTGTGGTCTTTGGAGAGATTCCCCAGGTTTTACCATACATGCTTCGGCAAGCCCAGAAAGCTTTGGTTGCTTTTTGAATTTTGTTGTTAATGTGGGAGTTCCAGCTTAGTTTTTTTTTTATCGAGGATCACTCCAAGATATTTTACTTCGTTGGAATACTTAATGTATGTACCATTAATTGAAATTTGGGTAAGATTTAATTTCTTCCTCTTTGTAAAAAGGGACGATGATAGCCTTGCTGGGGTTTATAGAAAGACTTTCTTTATTACACCAGTCTATGACTATCTTAAGGGCGTTTTGCAAACGTGTTGTAAACTCTTTTGGTTCTTTGCCCTTTATTATAATGACTAGGTCATCGGTGTATCCAATTATATTGAAACCTGCATTACTTAGGTCTTGAAGTAGGTTATCGATAACCAGCGACCATAGTTTAGGGGTGAGAGTACTCCTCCCTGAGGGCAGCCTTTAATGGCTGTTACTGATACTGAGGTCAGTGCTGATGAAGCAGTTATTTTCCGACTTTCAAGCAGTAACTTTTTTCCTACAAAATATAGAATATATTACTTGAATAAATAAAATAAAAAAGCATCGAACAAATATAGATCTAAAACAGGTGTACCCCAAGGATGCGCTTTGAATCCACTGATTTTCTCCCTTTAATAAACGATATCGTAAACTATATACTTGGGGTTTTCTTATGGTGATTTGCATGTTAAGATTTTATTCTACGCAAATGAACTTGTCATACTGGCGGATAGCCCACCGACACTGGAATTACAAATTTACAAATTGAAACGGTTTTGTGACACTTATGCCCAGGTTCACAGAGAGAGCTTAACCTTCACGTTAAGCTTAACCTACGGTTTAACGTAAAACTTAAGCCCCCAATTTTGGCTTAACTTCTGTCAGAGTAAAATGTTTGTGGATGTTGGATGTAGTAGAGACTTACTTCATGGGTGACGTCCAAACTAAATTTGGGGTGTAACTGTGTCATATTCGCAGAATATTCCCGTTTGGTGAATAGTTGTAGGCGTGCAACTAATAAATTACCAACGAACCATTCACAATTACTTGTTATATTTGGCTTAGCTTAGCAATAAATGACTGTGAAACTGTCACAAAAACGTTAGCCCAAACATAAGCTCTACGTTTTGCTAAGCTAAGCAACGACTTAAGCTCTAACTGTGAAACCGGGCATTAGGATATAACAAAGCCTAAAGTTAAGTTGTTCTGACATAAATCCCGCTCTGATGGACTGCTCAGAGATGGAATTCGGATGGTGCCAATATCGAAGTTGTAAGTGAATACAAATACCTTGGCTTCCTGATAATAAATATTCAGCCTCATATTAAGAAAAAACTCATAACAGCGCAAAACTCCTATTAATATGATATGATCTTCATTTTTTTAAAACAATTTTGTGGATCCAACTTAAATGCTTAAGGTTTTGGATAGAGATGTTACGGATAGTGATTTGGCAAAATACCGGATACCGGATATTCGGCATATACTTTGGCCGGATTGCCGAATATCCGGCTGTCGAGAGCAGAATACATTTTTGAACTATTTTGATGAAGTGGCAAATGATAAAAATGAAAAATGAAAAATATGATTGCGACTGAGCTTGAACTTTTTTTAAAAACAGTTCGAACTGACCGGAATAGCGACCCTTACGCATGTTGGTCAGTTAATCATCAACAGTACTCAATTTTAGCAAAATTTGCGAAGGTCTATCTTTCATCATCAAGTAGCAGCGTATACAGCGAGAGACTGTTTTCCGAATCTGTCTCAGTATAATCAAATAAACGAAACCGTCGTTTACCGGTTAATGCAGAAAAACTTATTTATATTCATCATGATCTGCTTAAATCAATTATAAGTACTAATTATGTTACTTATTTAAATAATGTTAATAAAAAAAATACTTTTTCAATCGACTTATTGTTTTTATTTTTTATTTTACCTATCCGGTATTCGCCGAATACTTACTTTCTATCCGGCAATCCGGCCTATACTATACCTCTTTTTTGAAGTCACAGTTAATAGTTGTTTTTGCTATTCTAATGAAGTATATTGACTTCCACCATTTGGAAGAAATGTAGACTATTCATAGATATCTTTTCAAACGAATTATTAAAATGATAAAAAATATCAAATTCACGAAGAATAAAGGCTTCCATATATGTATATTAAAAAAAATGTGAAGGCAAATATTCAGAAATTTTTATAGGCAGCTATTCACTGTTTATTTCAATAATTGCTTTGCTAGAAGTGGCTCTAAGTAATAAAAGACAAGTCTCTTTTCTGCTTGCTTAACACTTCTAAAAAAAATATCCCCAAAAAGAGCATATCGCTGAAATCGCTATAGAAATTGGCAGATAAACATTAGACAAACATAGCTCAATCACACATGTACCTAAATGGCAAGTATAAAAGTAAAAAAAGAAACAATATGGTTTTAAGTGATGAAGTAGTTTTTCTGAGACCTTGGTATAAAAATATGATATCGAAATATTCAGTTTCTCCTTAATAAATCCTCCCTTCTGAAAATTTCCAGAATTTACGTTATCGACAGTTCTCACATCTTTTCGACAACAACCCTCAGTATTCCTGAACAAAAGAACAATTCGCCAACTGTGATGAACAACGATTTTATCTTCTATATAAAACAAAGTTATAAATTCAACTATTAAAAAAAGGTACTACATTAATATTCACATCCGTAAATCGGGATGAGGATTTTAGCAACTTAAAAGTCAAATTTAAATTAAAAAATTAACCACTAAAACATGCATGTGACCTTTGACTTTTGACTATTATCAACCAACCAAAACAGTCTGACTTAAGGGCCGCCCAAAATGAACAGATTGCTATAGGTATAAAGCACGAATCCCGTACTCTAGATATCCAAACATTTCTAACAGCAAACATCGACTCTGACTATCTGTTGTTTGCAGCAGTCCAGTTGCAGTCTGTCCAGTTAAACAAAAAAGCTTGTTTCACATTCGATGCTGAGAATATGGAATATGAAATCCAAATCCCCTTAACATCGACTACACGATCTTCTCGTACACCAACAAGACATACTATTTACCAACAACCTGATTGGCACCAATCAGTGTGGTCTTAGGCTCTTCTTTTCATTTCGAAAAATCGTGGAAAAAACCCAAGGAATACAGCATGTATAGTGACATAATATACAGAGCGGTGACTTGTTTTGGTCTACCAGCTATTTTGTTTATCTACCAGCTCTGAAGGATGATAATGGAGAATACTTATTGCTCCATTAATTTCGACAATGACTTCAAAAGACACAAGGTGATGCATTGTCATGTGACTTATATAACATTATTCTGGATAGGATTATGCCAACGCAAGAGTCGCAATCATCAATAAATCTGTATAGTTGCTAGCATACGCCGATGATATTGACATAATCAAACGAGATTTCATTGACGCGTTTGCGAGTATTGATAAGGAAGCGGGTAAAGTGGCTTAAGTAGTTAATGGGGCAAGACAAACAATCTGTTGTCAACTTGAAAGACACACAACATCAACTTTGATTTTATTGGCTAATTTGACAATTTAGCACTTACTTGTACTAATAACGAGATCATACGGAAGCATATCAAAGGTGAATGAAAAACTCCTTGGACGCTTTGAGCGAAAAATTATTCGCTCCCATTTGCGTTGACGGCCTAGAAACACAAAGATTCAACCACGCTTTACGACGTGTTAAGCTACAAAAAACATAGGAAGTTAGAAGGTTAAGAAGACTAGGATATATAGAGCAAATAGACAACAAGTCGATACCAAGCAGACGGTAGATGAAACAACGCGCCTTAAACCAAGCTCAACCAATTGAAGTACGCTACTGAAAGAAGGTAAGCTATGAATCAGGCTATCGTTTCAATTAAGTATCTTCTACAAGTGTGGTTTTTCTTCCATGACTTGGCTTATAGTACTACTCACCCATACTAATATAATTATTAAACTTTGATTATTTTTGACAGTAGCAGTGAATATTTATCTAACATAAAGAATAACAATAACATACAAAATTAACATCTGTACAGGCAATAAAATCACGCAACATCACCGTCACCTTAACATGTCACTGTCTTTGAAACTTGACATATTATAAGATATACCGTAATACCCACATCTGTACCACCAACTCAAGCTCAATAAACTAAATTAAATATTTGCAGAAATAGTTAGGTAAATGGCCCCATTATCCATAACACGGTGATGGTGGCAAAATTGCTAATGGTACCTCCTGTATATTCTCTACCGGCCGGGCTCACACCCCTATGGGAGATTAATGTTTCCACGTCTTGTATGCCCAAATGGCAAATGCTGACTGATGCCATAACTCGGCTTCACTCCCCCCGTCCTCCCGTCGATTCCAATTAATTACATTCTCATAATTAAGTTGTCCTATTATTATGTGAATGTAGTCTGTGTGTCATATGTCTCATGGCACGGCGGCGGCGGGCGCTCCGAATAGGACAGATTACAAAAATCCACAAATTAACAAGTTAATCACTTTTATTTATTTATTTTGTTTTTATTTCCCGTTTGGTGTACATTATTCTTGCGCTGCAAATTTTACGCTTTAATAAATAAATAATTAAACTTAATGAAAGGCGCCTTTATTAGCATTCTAATTGGAGCCTTTATAGGCGTTTTAACGTTTCCACGTTTCGACGTTTTGGCACTACAAGGGTTTGAATGCTTTGGAATGTGTGTGTGTCTCGCTTTGGGTAAGGTATGGCTCCAGCTTCTTCCAAATTAATTCCAATTTATTTCTCTCTTTCACCCGTTCCGAGATGTGCTCGTGTACGTGTGGCAGGGTGTAGAGGGATTCTTTATTCGAATGAATTCTGGTATCCTTGGAATTCAATTTGAAACTTTTGTGAGAATATCCGCACATGTTAAAGTTAGACGAATGTTTAATGTTTCTGTAAGCCCGCACCCCTCGCCTGTTGGTCCATTCAAATATGAAATATGAAAATATTTTGAAAATTATGAAATCTATTCTCGTATCTCCGTACTCCCAAGTGGAAATACGAAAACGGATGGATACTCTTTGCAAAGGCACTGTTTATTTAAAAATGCAGTTAGTCTCATAAAGAGAGAACAATAAGAGATCTGGATAAACGGTGGGATTTTCAAGTTCTCAAGTTGTTAATTGGAACTTTTGTCCAACAATATATATATAAATTGAAAAATAATTTTGTGTATGTCCTATCCCAAAGAGATTACTGCTCTTGTTTGTGACACAGCGAATGGTACCAGACTCGCAAAGTATAAACTTGTAGGATAAGCTACCCAAAACCAAGATAGAGCTTAATCACTAATCGGAGTTTTAAAGGATAGTACCACTACCAACACGAAAAAAACTGATACTGATTTAATGTGACAAAAGATGACGAGTCAATGAATTGATGCCGGTATGTGGTCGTCTTGCTCTGATCCGCATTAGAGTAAAGTTCCGTTTTATTGTGACGACACGGAACCCATAAAAGGATATTTTTTGCTTCGAGAATGGAGTGTACGGAGCATGTATAAAGTAAAATCGGATTTAAATGCGAAAAAACGAAATGGAAAACATCATTCGTAGATTTTTTAGAAAATGTAGCCTGCTTGAAATATGAACAGATAATGCTTTAAGACTAACTGACTAAATCCATAAAGAAACGAGTTCAAGATGGTAAAACAGCCAACCTAGCATGTCCTCATATATGCGTGGCATTCAATACGGGGAAAGGAATTGCACCCTTGAGTTGTTAGATGGCGTTAGCTAGGTCACATGATTTTCCGCCTTTAGAAGTTCATCGACCGTCTGTGGATTTATATTTAAATTTGGAACTCAGGTTTTCTTTGTATTTAGATTTTGTATTTGGAATCCTACAAGTGGTTTCATAATACGTCTACGCTACTGCTGAGTTACGTAGATAAGGAACACAAAAATGAATTATCGGTGGCATGTAAAGTCAAGTGAATTGAACAAAATACAATAAGTCAAATGGGAATTTCAAGTATTTGTCAAGCTTCTTGAATACAGATGGTGCCGGATTAGCGAAAAAGCCAACGGCAGTAATAAATTATAACTGTCCCTCCAGGTTGGACCTTGCGCTCTGGGTTAAGCACACAATCACACAAAAATCCTTGTTATAAAGTATCTTACCGTTCATGATCAAGCCAAACGTAAAAAGGACAACAAAACATTCTGAAATTTCGGAACGCTTAACAGAAAGCAGCCAATCAACTGGTGAAAGTTATAATCTGCTGAATTAGACACCAGCCAATGCATTGTTACAATCGTATCAAGAGATTTTGACGCCAAATTAGAGAGATAAAGAGACATCAACATCACGTCTCGCAATGCGCAATTAAATGCCACTATAGCCAGTTATTTTGCAATAATAAGTCATGGGGGTCTCTAGCCCAACAAAAGGTTAGTAGAAATGATCATATTGCGATTGATAACAGTCATCCATCCAGTAAATATGATGTTTGAACGTTCAGAACGAAGGGTAGGATATCAGTGATATACAAAATACGCTACGTCGAAAGTGAAATACTGTGAGAAAAATGTAATGTCGAAAGACTGCACTAGCAAGAGACCGCACAGACCTTTACAGGAAGCGCCGGTATAGTTCATATTAATCAATCGATTAATATGAAAAAGCAAAATCTATCGATTTATATGAACTATAACGGCAGTATCAACGAATATAGAATACGGATGTAGTCGTCGGCTAGGTTTTTTCCGTCCGCCGAAAGAATGAAGATAAATGCTCGTATCAAAAAATGACGCATTGCGAATTATAAACAAAGCAGAAGTCTTGGAAGGATTTTGTTTGTAACATACACCAACTCATTAGCAAAATTTGGTTAAATGAAAGAGAATTACAGAGGCATAAGTCTCCTCCACATCGTCTACCAATTCCTGTGTTTGCCAAAGCATCTCACAATGAGATGCTTTGCCATGCAATTATTTCCGTGTTGCTCTTGAAAGGATTGTGTCAAATATCCGAGCCAACCCCAGCTCCACAATTGTTCATATATCGGTGCAGTGCAACTACTAGCATATCTGCACCAACGATATTGACAAAATTGGTTGGACTCAACGAGATTTCACCGCCGCGTTTGCTATTTATATGAGTAAAAGCAAAGAGTAAACAACTACAAGAGTGCGCAAATCATACAACGAAAATTTATTATGTGGGGTACTGATAATGATACCCCAGTGTACAAATTGCGTACTCTATGTAGTTCCTCTTTGGTAAAAGCCGCACAACATCGACAGAACATCACAACCAAAAGCTTTAACGTTAACGAGGTTGTCAGTTTCGATATTACTTCTGACAATGACTTTTTTTACTTTTTCCAACCGCTGTTTCTTCGGGGTAAGACTAAGAACGCAATAACACGCGAACTGCTGAGGATATCCCAAGACTATTTTACGGCCCTAGACATTTTAAACGAAAAAATCTTCCGAATATTTCCGCCGCTTTATTCAACTTACGCTTACATATTGATGACCATATTGTAATTCAGTTCCAAGTCAGTTGAACTTTTCGTCATTGAAAAGAAATGTTCAATTCAAATAAATATCACAAATAGGTCGGAGCGAATCACAGAAGAACGACTCCATACTGAGCAATAAATAACTGATGCTGTCTTTGCGGTATATTATTTTTCTTTTAAACCGTTAATAAGGAAACATGCTTAGCAATAGAATGATTCTTCAATTCACCATGCGAATAGTCTAATGCCTTTTCAAATGCATCTTTATTTTGAATGGCCCCGAAAAATTGATGTGGGAGTTTTCCGTAGATGAAATTTAAAGGACAACGCATTGTCTACATGTCTTTTTGTTGTTTAAAAAATTTGGCAAGATTATTTGCACATTTAAAAAAACTGTATCATTGATCAATTAATTAACTTATAGTCTTCTGGTGCTGAAACTCCTAGTTGTCATTGCCTTCCCATATCTTATATCAGTCCATCGAATTCCTTTCGAAACCAACCAACAACAACCTTTCAGACTCCAGAAATATATTTCATGACGTACTCACGAACTTGTACTTCACGTTTCTCTACAAAAGGATAAATGTACGCTGCATCTATAACATGCAAAGTTTCACAGAAAACTTGTATCTACGACATAAATATTCATGTCCCTAGCATTGCAGTGTTTTAATTGATTCCTGAAACTAAAATGATTAGAAAACTTGCAACCAACGCAACGGGGGGATCTTATAAATAATGTCAAAACCACCGACACAGCCAATCCGAGCGTCCTCAAAGAGTCACAACTTCAAAGTATCTTATCAAAAATCCCCCCTTCTCGTTCGTAACCGCACGAGCTCTTCAACTGTCGGAGGATACTTCTTAAGTCCTTTTTTTGACAAGTTGACATCCAACCGAATACACCCATACTCAGTACACACTCATACACTCATGCTATACTCACTGGCTCGGGCGGAATCTCCTCCAGAATTTTGGGTTCACATTTACTTGGCGCTGACGTCGTCGTACTTGAACTACTCGTAATCGCCGAGCTGGGCGTTGCTGTAGTGGCCGCCGCTGGTCCTGCATGTGAAGTTGTAGTCGTCGATGTTGGTATTGGGTTATTCGATTCCGGAATATCCCTCTGTCGATGGCGGTGATGGGGTGGTTGCTCCAGCTCATTCTGCTGTCGGTAGTATTCGAAAAACAGTCCATTGCTTATGTCTAACTCTAGTGGAGGTTCTATTGTTGTTGCTGTGGTTAACGCTTTTAATTTGGCTGCTGCAGTCGTTGTAGTCAGGTTGGTGAGGAATATACAAATCACAAAAAACGTCAAAGCTATGGAAGTGCTGGTATTGGTGGTGCACAGTGGTGGTTTCGTTTCCTTCCGGTGTGCACGGATGGAACTCTGATGTTTTTGGCCGATGTTATGTAACCCGGTATCGTCGCCGCAGCATATTGAGGATATTGACAGCGATTCCGCTTGTGAGGTGGGTAGTTGATGCTGGTATTGATGATGGCTTCCTTTTCGACGACAATGTGGTCGATAGTTACTCGTATTTTGGTGGTGATCGGTGGAACAACTTTCGTCCATATCACCGGTTGTGCCCAGTCTTCTGCTTCGGCTGGAGATTTATCTTCAAAGTTTCAGGAAACATCTGAAATAGCACAAAGAAGAAGGCAAAACGTTAGACTACTCTTGTATTTGGTGACCTCCCCTGCTTCGGGAGAAACTTAAGTGTCTCTCTTAAGTGTACACGTGACCTACTTTAAGGATTTGACTGCAAAAAAAGACACGTCCATTTTTGTGGCAGCCGACACAGCTGGTCATTGTTATTAAATTCAAAAGTTTCCACTTCTCCCGTTATAAGAGGCCTCTTTATTCAAAAAAAAAAATCCCAACTCGACTGAGGTTTAACCTCAGTCCTGATGCGTACTCACTAAAGCAAATCTACCCACTTCCATTGCGAGCACAGAAATCAGGTGAGCCCCATGGGAGGACACAGAAGAACAATTTCCCCAATTGGTACGCCTGTCAGTACCTGATAACATGGCGGCGGCGTGGTGGCAGTAAAAGTTTGTTTGCTGTTTATTTGTTCAAGCCACTTGCACACACACAGGCCTACAACACAACAAAGACACATAGTCCTTGCCAAAAAGCAAATAATTACTCATCGCATAAATGTTATGAATGGTAGAATAATAATGAGGCGCGTACTTTGCCGACCAAGTTGCGAACGTTTTTTTCGAAATCATTTTAATGTTGAGTACACACAAAGGTGTTATCGATCTCTTTTTTTCCAACAAAAGGACTAGACTGTAAATGGGTACCTACAGATTTCTGGTTAATGGATGGCGGTGGGTGCGGAAGGGAAAAGTTGGTCGGATTTTTAATTTAAAGTTTCATTGTGTTGTTTTATGCGCTAATTACCGTGAACAAGGAATGGCTTTTTGCTCTGTTAAGGAGGGTGTATGTGTGAGTCTTGTTTTTTTGTTGGGTAAAAAACAAAATCTAATTCGGAACACAGGAGGTTTTCTTTTCAGAGGAAATTAGGCATTAGCTGTGGATTGCACCTTTTGGATTGTGTTTTTAATAAGCATTAGCGAAATTATATTAAATTTTTAAGCTTAATGTAGTAGAAGGCACTCGAGCGTGATTTTCGTAACGTCATTATGCTTTAAAAACAGAATGACTCAACGCGTTTTTCGCAGTCAAAATTAATTTATTAAACAAACGTAAATAGCTTATAAGGCGGCTTGAGTATTTAATCAAAAAGCTGTTAAGTACCTATCATAATCTGTTACATATAAAATTGTAATTGAAATGATTTTTTAATTGTGGAATATGTAAACTACACTACAAGATATTTCCTCAAAACATCTTGGCCTACATCAAAATTATTCTATACAAATTATATTAAGATTTTATGGGAAAACACATGTTCAATGAATGTCGAAATAAACGAGTGGTGGGTGCACGACTGGGTCGTACGCAACTTTCTCTTTCACAGCGAGTTGGGTGTTAGATCAAATAGTGCGCATTTTGATTATTAATGCTAAAAATTATATAAAATGTCGAAATATGATTATGCGAACGTTTACCCCGAAATTTGAAGGAATCGGTGTCTATGTGAAAAATAATTAATTTTCGTTATTGGCCATAACTGAAAATTCCGTTAGGTGATAGTTGGGCTAAAACGAATTATGTGGAATTGTTTAAAACTATTAAAGTAGTATATATATTAAATTTCATTCAATTTGACATATTAGTTTGCGAGAAATTAACAATTTTCTTTATATGACCTGAATGACAAAATCCGTTATAAGGGATTTCTCGAAAAAACTGGGTATGCAGTTTTGTTGGAACTAATATGCTTATAGCATGTATAAAGTTTTATTAAAATCGTTAGAGCCGTTTTCGAGAAAATTGAGGTTATGTGTAATTTTTATATGGCAGGTACCGTTATTAACATGGCTAAAAGCAAACAAAAAAAATGGCCTAGAATTAGGACCAAAACAAGCTTGGATACGAAGTTTGAAGAAAATCGGCCAAGCCGTTTAGGCTGGGGAGACCATTACGGACAGACGGACCGACGGACCGACGGACGGAATTCCAAAAACCACTTTATTAGGCTCCGCTATCATCGTAATGTTAGAATCAATCAAAATCTCGAGGTCGAAAATTTTCACGAAAACAATATCTTTCTCTTTGTAAGAGAAAGTTAAAAATATAATTTTTTTAAGAAAATTATTTATTATTTATTTATAAAGCTATATATAAATAATATACATTATTTATGTATTCACATCACTTTCTTACCAAAATTAACTCTAAACAACGGACCAAAAACAATTAAACCGCAATATCGTATTTTTAGATTATGGTTTTTCAAAAAAATGTGAAAAAACACTCAATTTCGTAACGCGACTGACTGGTAAATACTAATTTTAGAGCAGAAACCTAACTGCCACTTTATTGTCCCATTATCAAAGTTTAGCGAACAGAGCGCGAATGTTTAGAAATAAATTTCCACCATTTGTAAACGTTGTTTTGGTGAAAATCTTTCCATGGTAATTTGCCAAATTATACTGAAAAAAAGTCAAACACACTTCATTTGTATGACAGCTAGTTTAACAGTATCCCTAACGGAAGTTCTATACCTCTAAAAAAACACCCTTTACTAGCAAAAGAACTAAAATTAAGATTCACCTAATAAACAATCACTCTAAATTGCATCGGTAATGTTGAACTTGGAATTGTCAGAACAAAACAACAAAATGATTAAAGCTGTACAAATTATTTGGCAGTATCTAATATTTTCAATATTAATACCATGTTATCAATAAAACATGCAATTTTCCAATTAATATCTTATCGACGCCCAAAATATTAGCAACCCAATTGCCTAGCAGCGTTACCATCAATTGAGTTCGCAAAACGAGGCTTACGTTGGTCAACAATTAAACCAATTCGATCTCGGATTATCTTTTGTTCTTGGCCCTTATTTGATTTGATACACGCATTTACTCGCAATATTTGATACCCAAAGTATCTGAAGAATTTCTCAGATCCCTTCAGTCTTCAAGACATTAAAAAGCATTCAAAAGTAATTTATTCGGTTTCTTTGCCAAACAATGAATTCTGATTAGTTCACAAGAAGATGAATTTAACTCGGTACCTTGAAGTAACCCTCTGGGATGCTTTTTCCAAACACTTGGAAAGAAAATTACTCTTAACCCAAATAAGATTTATAGATCGGCATTTTCCTCCCCGAGTGGAACCCCTTAATTCTAAAGAGATACTCATAAAAGCACTTAATCAACTTACCCAACATGTCATGAATATATGAAACCATTACAATGTTTACCCAACACCACCCCTACCAGTTACTAGCTACCAACGTCCTAGTCCATTGTCTGCAGCGACAAGACAAAGTGCTGATCCTTCGGGTACTCAAGTTCCTTTTGGCCCTGAACCGACCCATACTCAACTCATTGGATCCGAGCGACAGGAGTAATTACATTCAAAAGAATGAGACGCCTACGACACTGAATACGACTACGACTACAACTACGATGACACGTATTAAGCGAAAGAACCGGAGCGGGACAAAGGGGATAGCCGTTATTGTCATTGTCATTATGTTTACTTTGGCTGAACGTTATTGAGCTATTGTACGAGTACTTGGAATGTAGTTCATGCAGGAGATGAGATGAATCGATAAATATACAGAAAAGGAATTCACCATGCAGCAACACACTGTGCCGGGAATGCAAAATGGGAATGGTAACCACGACGCAGCCACCAGTTGTCTTCGGACAGTTTTCACTCGAAAAGGGATGGTGGTGGCTAAACGAAAGGATGCCAATGTCATTGGTATTAATTTCAAATCGTATCTCGTCTGCGCTGACCAACCACTTTTACCGACCGTTTCACAGAATTCCTGCACATAACGTTTAGTGCGAAACATCCTGACCTAAGTCCAGGGCCAGAGGGACGTTGGATTTAATTAAAAACTATGCCAGGAATATAAATGCGGTTAGTGTGGACTGTGGACACGTTGAGGTTATTGTGAATTTTATCTATGTAGCAGCAGATGGCATGGCTATTCAACCGCCTTATGAGCTATAATAGCCTTGCCACGCCAGATTTTATAGTTCTGTTGGTAGAAAGTATTCGCATTCTATGCGCGCCCCGAATATTTCCAGCTTTGCTAGCCATTGCTGATATTGAATGAATGCTATTATGTTCATTTAATATTAAGAGAAAAAAAATCGAATTGTAAGACATCAACCGTTTATGGTTAGTCTTGGCCAATGAAAAGTAGAGAAGACGTTGGCAAAATGTAATTAGGATGTGAATGTGACATTGTATATTTATTTAAGTTCTTTTGGTAGACCATATGAACATCTATTGAATAGTGCTTCATGCTAGCCATCATATGAAGCTAGTTATGAAGTAATGAAAATATTGCACTATTGTTATAATCCTTGGCGAGAATAATTCATTTTATTAATCAAATTGTTACTAAGGTATATAACGGTATACAATTTCAGTATACATTTTTCAATAAACAATTTCGAAAAGTAATTACTTGTATTTGTAGTACTTGCGCACGGAAGTTGTGCATTTTGGTTGTCATCATCTCGGTACTAACCTGTTTAATAACTTTCCTAGCTGAATCCACAGGCTTTATGGAAGGCATGATGATGTTACCCAACCAGCAATTTTTATTCCATCTATAAGATAAATATTAGCAATATCCAGAAGCAATTACTTCTATTGAGTTTCTGAGTACTTGTGCGCACAGGTTTAACCTGTTTAATAACTAAAAAAAAAAACAAATACAAATTTTTGGCGCAATAGGCTCGTTAGTACACAGGACCTGTTTTATGTCAAATGCGAAAGAGATAAGCTTTTCGTGACAATTGATACTACTCGAATGATTTGACAGATCATCACTAGAGTAGGGCTAGTGAAAAATCATTTAGGTGTTGCTACGTCTGGGAATTGACCCCAGACCTTCTGCGCGGCAGTTCATCGCAGTAATCATTATACCACTGAGCCCGTCATTTAATAACTTTTGTAGATGAATCCACGGGTTTTTTAGAAGATGTGATGCTTTATCCTCTACAAGGCTTCTATAAAGTTTCCGGCGATGTTTGCACATTTGTCATATGCTAAGAAGTTTTGGTAGAGCTTTCGTCAACGTAATGTGGAATGTCAACACAACAAATTTGTTGTGTTACATGTTGCAGAGTATGTAGAAGTGGATAAGGTGTTGATGGAAAACTTACAGATATATTTTTACAAGCAGTGTTGGATGGCGTTTCCTGAGATAGGTTTTCTATAAACTGGAGCTCCTCAAGGATTCATTCTCCTTTCCCTTATATTTCGCCTGCAGATTAATGCTCTTTTAGATACATCTAATAACCGTATTTTTAGTTTGATGGCAATAGCGACTAACACAAATGGCACGCATATTAGTGCTTTTGCTGCACACCAGCAGAGACGAGGAAAAATTTGCTCTATAAACGAAGACCGAAGAAAAATGAGAATCTACTTCAATTCAACTCAAAGAAATCGCGGTAAATCGGAAATGGAGAATACAGTCGTTGAATCAGAATAAGCCATGCATCTGCTATGCATAATGACCAGGTCATATGTTGCATGGCAACAATATGATTTAACATCTATTGCCAAATCAGCAGCATCTGAACTAAGTTACATCTTTTGAGTTAAGAGACATTTTACACCTTCCCAGCTTCTTTCCCTCTATAATTGCGACCAGATCTTGAATACTGTTCTCATGACTATAGTTATGCCACAAAACATACACTGAATTTACTGGACTCTATCCTATAGACGATTTTTCGCTTACTTCAAATCCCCTTTGACTCACCAAAGATTTGTAGTTGATCTGTCTCTTTATTACAGAAACTAAAACGGCAGATGTTCAGAAGAGCTTAGAGAAATCATTCCTAAGCTCGTCAAAAACGCCTTAAACGATTTTTATTAAATTGTATAACTAAAATAGTGTGAATGAATTTAATAAGTCTACTTACTTAAATTCTTTCCTAAAAATGATTGCTATAGAATGGTAGGTGCCCATTATTCCATAATAAATAAAAAAAAATACTTCATTTTCTCAAAACAACTTAAACGTCTGAACATATATAAAATTACACCTCCACCCCCTTATTCATAAGAATTCGCTATGTAGCCTTTATTCAGGGTCGAACAAAATTCTTATTCATAAAATATTTCTGCGCCCATAATAGTTATACAGTGTTTACGTCAAATAAATTACCAATGAGCTCCTTATAATGAGTTTAGGTTAGGTTAGGTATACGGGTTGGTGGAGTAGAGGATTCTCTATTCCGGCACACTTAGGTCCATGTGAACCCATTGTGATACCCTTGGTGGGATTACGTCCTTCCTTATCGTTACTACGGGTTACACCACTCTATCCAGCCATCCTGATGTTCGTAGGAACCTGTAAAGATATGGTAATGGAATATCGGAAAGCTCTTGGATGTCTTTGAAGTAGTAGCTTCCAAGTGTTCTGTTCCTCAGGTTACAGAGACTCGGGCAGTGACAGAGGAAATGAGGTGTATCCTCGTGTGTTTCCTCATCGCCGCAGCCTCTACAGATTTCGTCATCCTTGAGATTTAATTTCATTATATGGGTTCTGAGAAAGTTGTGACCAGTGAGAGCCCCTACCAGTTTAGATAAGGAGCTTCTGTCGTACCGCTAACGTTTTTTTATAATGAGTTTATGAATAAGACTGACAGTGTTTTACTTCAAATTACAAAACCATTAAAAAACTCAAAAAGGTATTTTTAGCTAAAGTGGATTTGTTGAAACTCCACATCGATCACAGTACTCTTCTACATTCCTGTGGAAGTTAGCCCAAGCCGTGTCGGACCTTTCTTAAAATTAGTCGTGGCAGATGAGGGTTTTTGAAGTGAAACTTCTTCAGGGTAATCCAAACTCACATGTAACGACACGACAAACAACAAGCAAGAGCGTATAGTCCATACCAAATCAGTTGGCCAACGGTCGATTGCGCAGAGAGAGGATTTAAGACAATTTAAAGATATTTTAAAATAAATTTGAAGAGACATGCGCAGTAGAATGGCGAACTGGCTTGGTTAATTGGTTTGCACTAGTTTGCCAACGGTCGGATGCGCAGAGAGAGGATTTAAGAGAAATGTAAGATATTTTAAAATAAATTTTAAGAGACCTGCGCAGTGAATGGCCAACTGATTTGGTACGGACTATAAACATAAGAGAGCGCTCTGTAGTGAATGTTCTTGGTTAGTTTAATGTAGTGGAGACGAAACACGAAAGATGTGTTTTGTTTTATTGTGTGTGTTACTTTTGATGGGTGTGAAGCATACATATCTTTGCTTTGTATGGTGATGGGACATTTCAAAGCTGTGTATGCGACATTTCTATTGCCTCAAGTCCCATCACTAGTGATGTGGTGTGCAATTTCATTACTTTTGAGTAACGAATGAGTATTGATTACTTCAAATTCAGTATTCGGTATTTGGTATTCGATACTTTGTACTTTGTACTTTGTCCCACAGTCAAAACTCATTTCCTGGAATCAGTACCAGAGTATAAAGTAGCATTGTACAGACATTCATAAACTCTACTCAGTGATTACTTTGATTACTTGAATACTGATTTCTGAGTTTCTGACACAAGAACATGGGTTTAGTTTATGTGTGTAGATGGAGATTGAAGAAAGAAAAGTAATCAAATTGGACAGGTGAGCCTGAGACGTATGTTGACGATGACGACTTGACGAGAGTAATGAGAGTGCAGGAGAAGAGAAAAACGAAACAGTGTATAGTACACAAACACAGCATAATGTAGAGTTGTAGAGTAGAGAAGGTAGAATGAAGGAAGGAGCTGTGTATAGTCCGTACCAAATCAGTTGGCCAATCTACTGCGCAGGTCTCTTAAAATCTATTTTACAATATCTTAAATTGCTATTAAATCCTCTCTCTGAGCATTCGACCGTTGGTAAACTAGTGCAAACCAAACCAGTTGGGCATTCTACTGCGCAGGTCTCTTAAAATTTATTGTAAAATATTTTTAATTTCTCTTAAATCCTCTCTCTGCGCAATCGACCGTTGGCCAACTGATTTGGTACGGAACGGACTATACCAAATCAGTTGGCCATTCTACTGTGCAGGTCTCTTAAAATTTATTTTAAAATATCTTAAATTTCTCTTAAATCCTCTCTCTGCGCAATCAACCGCTGTACAGTGCTTGTTTTGTGAATTGTGAACACTTATAGCTATCATTGAACAACTTCATTTGAACAAAAAACGCGATGGAATTGAAACTTTACCTCCATAGCTGGCAATTTATTATCATTACTTTAAAGAAATAAATCGGGATCATTGAAAAACAAAAAGTGATATTCTGCAAAACTATAATTAAAAATTAATATATTTTTTTGATAATCATGTTTAAAA
Source organism: Rhingia campestris (assembly GCA_932526625.1). NCBI lineage: Eukaryota > Metazoa > Arthropoda > Insecta > Diptera > Syrphidae > Rhingia > Rhingia campestris. Next base: position 221,376,221 of record OW052182.1, read on the forward strand.
ATCATAACCTTTGTTTTGACACAAATCTACAATTTAGTCGATCTGATCATATGACTTTTTGCCCACCGTTGCCTAGCCGATATGAAATTCGTGAATTGTGTAACTCCTGCTAATTGCCGTGCTGCATCAGTGTTTTTAGTTTGCTCCAAAGTGAGATATATGGGTTGTCTAGAAAAAAAATGTTGGTACCAAAACTTCCTTGCAACATATTCCCGTAACAAATTTGAAATATTTTCATTATGGAATGATTTTCTGAAATTTCTCTAGTACTGTTATGATTCTTTCGTCGACTTCTATATTTTTTCCTTTTTCGGAAGGATATGAAATGTTCAACTTCTAGACCTTATCGGATGCGCTTACATCAGTTAAAATGTTTGCCGTTAATAAATCAATTTACTGAGCCCCTTGAAAGTAATTCACTCTTCACCATAATATGCGACAGTCCAATAGCCTTAAAGTATTATTAGCCATAATTATGTGGAAACTGCCTAGATGAACAAAAATATTGTTAAATATGGGCCTCTCAATTGCCTGAATTTGGAGAGCAACATAAGTTACTTGAATGTACGGTTGTTTACATTCTTCCGCAGTCTTCTCAGCTAGAGTTATAGTTGAAATCACAGCGGATGTATCTGTTAGAAATACATTGATGGGCATGTAACTATCTTACTAAAAAGAGATAAAAATTGATAACATCAAGAAGATGGTTATAATACTGGTATGTGTTAAAATACTGACCGTGCCGTAGCGGTTTGTGTTTCGGGCTATTGCGCTACAAGTGCGGGTTCTTTTAAAAGAAGCATTTTCTCATTTGTTTTAATTTTTTTTAATAATTAATAATAATTTTAATAATTAAAAAAACACAAAGGCAAGGAAAGTGTTTCTGCCCTTCCTAAAGACTTTGCGGACTTGAAGTATACCGACGCCTTTGTTTTAAGCTCTCTGCTTATCAACTTTTGACAGGGCATTTTGGGAGGATCTTTACTAAGATATTTAGAAGATGAACTTTCAAAAAAACGTTTTCTTACTTTACAACACATAACAGTGATAAATTCCTTTTGCAAAATGATAAAAATAACCAGCTGTATTTTTTTTATTTTTATGTTACGTGTTACGTGGCGTGGAATCACTTTCTTCTGTACCTAAGTAAAACTCAGCTTTTGACGCAGATTTGTGCATGTTTATGGAATAATGAATACATGCATATTTAATATTACGCTCTCACAGATTGAACTCCAGCTCTATGTAAACTTTAGTATCACACAATCGTTAAAAGTTTTGTTTACCTAAAAGCTATGTAAAACTACATTGTCACCAACTAAAAAAAATTAAAACATATTAATAAAAGCAAGTGCTTTGTAACTTTAACATAATTTCCGCTATATAGTTTAATTTATTGCATAAATCGTTTCCGCATGATAAGGAGAATTGAAAGTAATACTTTCTACAATATCCAAAAAGTTTCCTCTTAGAAATCCAACATGCAGTCATTGCAAGATGATTTACGATAACTCGAGTCCTCCCAACTATCTACTGCATCTGCACAGTTCCACCCGAAAAGAGACTGCTCGAATAAAATCCTTTCGAATGGAAATTGGAGAATATCCCAAAAGGGGACACGTAAATTTACCACTTCATATTTGATTTGCTTGAGAGTCATGTGAAGATGATGCTTCAGAATTGTTTCCGAACCATTCGAAATAATGTATGCAGAGATTCCCCAGAGGAAATGGAAATTCGCCGAAGTATAATTGAGGAAGTAATTGCTCTTGAAGGAACGATATTGGAAATTGTTGTGAAAAATTGAAATGCTACAATATTGTTGATGTGTGTGCATGTGATTTGAATAAATTTATGTCAACTAAAGAACTAAAGAATTTATTATGAATGAAACTAATTATGTAATAGGTTTACATTGCTAGTTGAAAGTCATCTTAGTTATTTTAATTAAAGAATTGCGACTGACAAAGGGAAATTATTGAATTAAGATCGCTTATTCTGTCAAATACGACACATTTACGGAGATAAGTTTACATCTGCTTGGGAGGAAAGGTGATTTGAAGCACAAAATCTCTTACCTAAATAGACGTCGAAATGTCATAAACATGTCATAAACATTTTTTATGCCGCATAGATTATATTCATGATCAGAAAAGTAATTTGTTATGAGAGACACAACAGCTTCGGTGGATCCCTTACCATTCAGACATGGAATGACAATGGACTACAACTGATGAGCATGCAACTAGAACGCAACACGCTGTACACCCCAGCGCCACTCGAAAACTTAAGTCTGTCCTCACGCTGTTGGAGTAACGTTCTGCCTACCGATGAGACTTAAGACCCTATCTAGGAGTATTTTTACGACCTCCTCAACGAAGCCAATGGAGCCTGTCCGTAATACTATGTGGAAATTATACTTAAGCAAAAAAACGGGAGGAAACATCTTCGTCGGGTTATTTAGAAAGCACAGCCTCCACGAAACGACAACAGATAATGGCAACAGCATGTCATTCTGTGATTAGAAGCAATTGGTTTACTCGACTTCGGATTCACAAAGTAACCTGGCGTTCTTTAGATGGTCTAACCGAAAACTAAATAGGGTAGGATAGATGCGAGGCACACATCTAACATCATGGATGTAGATACATTCAGAGGGTCAAATGTCGACACTGAACATTTTCTCGCAGCCAACTTCAGAGCTCATATTGGTCGTCTTAATGAACCGGAGATAGCCAAAGTCTATATGCAGGGTCAACGAAACGACGATGACACGCACAGAAGCGCAGAAAATTGTAGATTATTCAGGCAGCATTTCCAGCAGCTACTTTATGAAAGGACAAGAAACCCACACACCTCCAGTCAACGAAAACTTCCTCCGTATATTGATGAAGTAACTGCACGATCAAAAAGCTGAAGAACAATAAAGCTGCCCGTTCTGATAGATTACCAACAGAACTCTTAAAATTTACGTAGGAGTTGCCACGGAAGTTTGAACGCACCAAACCATCAAACAAGTCTGAATAGATGAAAGCATGCAGGATGAATGGAGTATCAGCTCCATATGTCCCATCTTGAAGAAATTGATCCCACGTCTTGATTCATTGAACTTAGGGGAGATATACTACCAAGAGAACGGGTATCAATGGCTGTTTCGAGGAACCTTTACCGAAGCGCCTCAGCTCAATAATGGGCAATTTGGAGTGGCAAACCCTGAGGTTTGTAGCCCAGACCACACTTAATATAAAGAAAGTAATTTGGCCGACCAGAAATTTTAAATCAATTAATATCCATGTCGCCTTTTGTTGGTACATGTAAACCTTCTCTGATGCATCGCACAAAAATTTAATAAAATACCTTAATTGTCCCACTTCAAACTCTTCTATTATGGAAAATTAAAAAAAAATTAAATGCCAAGGGCCAACATATAGATATAAGAACCCGTCGACTGCTATGAGCAAGTTAATTAAACCTAATTCCCTCACAATTATGTAGACAATTTTTTATTAAAAATGAGGTAGGTACAAACATCTCCCTTAACACCCACGCCATTTGTCAGGAAGCACAGGGCACTCAAAAACAGTTTTCCAGATTTCGTGTCAATCTACTTAATGACTTCCCATCCGGTAACCTTAGCTTTACATAGGTTAATTCAACTTGCGTGTCTCGTCCACAATTCATCCAGTTTAGTCTATTAGATAATTAAATCTTATCTCAAAATTAAACCTATTATATCCTAAGTTGCATGACCTATTCAACATTATTCTCTTGCCCATCTCCTTCAAGTAGCAGTTGGCAAAAACCCTTGAAAATCAATATTGCAAGCTCCGCATGCCGTAACTAAATTCTCCTAGGAATCGCATGCATACTACACCCTATGTAAGCATTTCGCCACTTCCTATGTAATAAAATATTTAACTTTACATTTATACGACTGACAATTGCAAGCTTCTCCCAGGGACACAGCTATTCATGGTATTTTCACCAGCCAAATGGGCAATTTGTTTCCTCAGCCAAAAAAGAGGAACGCTTTCATGGCAACTTGGGATATGCATTCACCATATAGAGGTCGACTTGAATAATGTACGCTCACCTTCATTACCTATTTATCGTGTGACAGGACAAAGAAGATTTACTCGGCTACCGAAGAAGACACAGCTCTGAACATGCAATTTGTGAAATTAGCTTGGTGCATCGTTCAGGATCTCTCAACCAGTAGGACAGGTGGTTGAGTTGTAGCCAACTTTGTGGTATGTTTAATGTTTATTCTTTCAGGAGAATACACAGCTATATGCGATTCGGGCAAGTGTGTCCTGTCGTAAAAACACATTCAATGGCTCGTTATGGTCGGGTTACTTATAACCTGGGCACATGCAAGGTGCTTTTATTGTAGATTCGTGTCAGAATTGTATGAATTATGTGTTCCAGGAAATATCCAACATTTTAGGGATAAATAATAGCTTCTTGAAATGAAAACTTTACGGGTTTATTTTTTGAAACTTGGGAGTATTTTCAAACGGTTTAGTAAGACTTCACGTCATGCTATGAAAATATTGTCATTTTCAAATAAAAATAAAAATACACATCACATTTTGTAAGAGAGAAAAAATACATGGAGGGTTTACAAAATAAAGTCATTGGCACGATTTAAGTATTTACTTTATATTTGGGATTCTATTTTACATTTCACTTTGGATGGTTGAGAAAATCACAGGTTATGATTTCATAAATAGGGGGTTCAACCCAGCAAACTCAACCGCCGACTAAATCGGAAATTATCTTTAGGACGCATTGTAACAATCCGCATCAAGGCCAAATTCGCCTACATAAGCCTTATATGCGCTCATGCTCAAGGAATCTTTAGCAGTATTGTCGGAAAATATAGCCTACACGGATGTCCGCACATTCCGAAGAGCTAACATCGACTCGAACCACTACCTTGTTGCAGCCAAGGTAAGGATGACGCCACAACAAACCAGAAATACTGTGGAAAAATTTAATGTCGAAAGACTGCAATCGCAAGAGACCGCCAAGACCTTCGCGCAACGCGTATCCCTTAACCTCTCGATCCACACCACACCACCAGCATCTAATGTCGATGAACAATGGCAACGATGCCAACAAGCCATTAGATCAGCCGCAACTGATGTGCAAGGTTTCGAGGCCTACAAGGCAAAGCTGCAGATGAAGACGAGAGCTGCCATTGAGCTCTATAGGTAAAGAAGAAGGGAAGAACACTGGCTTTTCAAAAAGAAGAAAAAAAGCAAGAAAAGCGCGCGATCGAGGATATAGAGAGGTGCCACTCCAGGAACGATGTTCGCAAGTTTTACCAAAGTGTAAAACGTCAAAGCCAAGGTTACAAGGCTCGAACAGAATCCTGTCGAGATGAACAAGGAAATATCGTAATTGAGACACAGTCGATGTTGAGGGTAAGGAAGAACCACTTCTGCAGACTGTGAAACGGCGATGACGAACAACATTCTGCTGTCAGGCAGAACGAACCATTTAATATTGGCAACGGCAGCGAAAGATGCCAACCACCCGACCTAGGAGGATAGCAATATCCAAACTCAAGCTTAATAAGGCCGCCAGAAATGACGGCCTTCCCGCTGAGCTTTATAAAGCTGGCGGGGATGACTTGGTAAGTAACATCCACCAACTCATAAGCCAAATCTGGTCGGATGAAAGTATGCCTGAAGAATGGAACCTCAGCATCGTTTGCCCGATCCACAAAAAGGAGACCCTCTGAACTGCGCCAACTACAGAGGCATAAGTCTCCTCAATATCGCCTAAAAGATCATAACTGCCATAATATGTGAACGCCTGAAACCGTTTACCAACAACCTGATCGGCCCTTATCTAACTAGGAAAGTCCACAACCGATCAAATTTTCATACTTCGATAGATCCTGGAAAAAAGCCAAGTCCAAATCGATACCCACCACCTATGTATCGATTTCAAGGCCGCATACGACAGCATTTATAGAGACGAACTATACAGAGCCATGTCTAGTTTTGGTACACCACCCAAACTCGTCCGTTTGTGTGAATGACGATGGAAAATTCTCGCTGCTTCATCAGGGTCGGAAACGACCTCACCGACACATTCGATACCAAAAAAGTATTTAGGCAAGGCGATGCGCTGTCAAGTGACTTCTTTAATTTGATTCTTGAGTCTTTAATTTGATTCTTAAGCCTTGCTCTACGGCGCTAAAGCATGGACCGTTTCAAAAGCGGATGAAGAAATCCTTGGTCGATTTGAGAGAAAAATTCTTCGAAAAATCTTCGGTCCCGTTTGCGTTGACGGGCTATGGAAGATTCAACCAAGAACTATACGAGCTGAACAGCGACATACCCCTGATCAAAAAACTCCGCATTGGACGTTTAAGATGGCTAGGATATGTAGAACGAATGGACACCAATACTCCGGCTCGCAGAGTATTCGATTCCCAGCCAGACGTCAGACGCAGTAGAGGAAGACCTCGCCTTACGTGGCGCGCACAAGTAGAAACCGACCTCAACCAACTTGGAATGCGCAACTGGAGGCAGTTAGCTTAGGACCGGGCTAATTGGAGAGGCATGTTGGTTGAGGCCCAGGTTCATCCCTAACTGTAGCGCCACTTAAGTTAGTAAGTAATAGTAGATTATATAATAAACCTCATTTCGACCCCCAATATCTTATAGCAGCCATCACTTGGAGTTCAGCAGAAATATGACCACCGGTATTTGATCCTTCAAGATCGGCTCGCACAAAGTTGATAAGATTTTCCATATTGGACTTCGAAAATCGATACTTTTTCCGAAAATATTTGCCTTGTTTGTCTCGTAGCTGTTTGTCTTTTTATATTTATCAAAACCACTACATTTACAAATCATTTACAAAAAAAATGTATCTTGAGTCGATTTCTATTAATTTGTTTCCATTTATAACCCAGAAACTCAAAATAAATATAAAAAAATATTTAGATGGAAATTTCCCGATCTTTTAAAATTCATTTTAAAATGGCTCTAAACAACCTCAAAACGCAGCCGATCGTGTTTAAATAAAGCGACCTCTAAGCAACGTTGCTTAAATGTGAAATTCGATTAATGATACCGATTCTGAATTTAAGTGATACTTAGAGGTGTGTTAAAGTAAACAAACTCTAAAATTTCTTTATAAATATAGCTGTATAATATGTGTATATTGAAGATTTTCTAAATTTATCAAACATTCGATTGATTTTAAATTAGAAGTCGAAACAATGCATGTTTGCTCTATACAAGTCAAAAGCAGATAATCCTTTCTGAAGATATTTTATATTTACTGCAAGGTTGAGAAAATTGACTTTGGAAACATGCTTGGACAGCATTTTGTCATCGGAATAGACTTTAATGCAAAACATACATTCTGGGGATCAAGATTTATATCACATAAATTTAGGATGCTTTACGATGTAGGCAGAAAGTAACGGGTGATCCAAGTAGAGATACTTTTTTCAATAGCCTTTTTTGACAGATCACGTGTGAGTCGTGTCATGCTGTCATGTTATTTTTGTTTAGTATTGTTTGGAATTTCATAATGGAAAGACTTACGCGTGAACAACGTTTACAAATTGTTCAACTTTATTATGAAAATTCACGTTCTGTGAGGAATGTGTTTCGTGCACTTCGCTCAACTTATGGTCAACATAATCGGCCTACTGAGCGTACTATTCGCAACACCATCACCCATTTTGAGACCAGCATTCATTATTGGATAATATTCGACCGAATAGACCACGCACGCTGTGAAGAAAATATAGCGGCCGTAGCTGAGAGTGTACACGAAGACCGTAGAGAGTCGATTCGGCGCCGTTCGCAGCAACTCGGACTGACGTATGGAACGACTTGGCGCATTTTACGTCAAGATCTTAAATTGAAAGCGTACAAAATACAGGTTGTGCAACAACTGAAGCCGCTCGACCTTCCCAAGCGACATCGCTTCGCTCTATGGGCTCTTGAAAAGTTCCAAGAAGATCCGACGTTTTCGAGGCAAATTTTGTTTAGCGATGAGGCCCATTTCTGGCTCAATGGGTATGTAAACAAACAAAATTGCCGCATTTGGGACGAAGAGCAACCTGAAGAGATTGAAGAACTGCCACTTCATCCAGAAAAAAACAACGGTTGGTGTGGTTTGTGGGCCGGTGGAATCATCGGTCCATATTTCTTTAAAAATTATGGCGGTGCGAACGTAACCGTCAATGGCGACCGTTATCGTGCCATGATAACCGACTATTTGATGCCTGAAATTGAAGCTCGTGATCTCGGCGACATTTGGTTTCAGCAAGACGGCGCCACTTCCCACACATCGCATCAATCAATGGACTTATTGAGAGAACATTTCGTTGAGCACATAATTTCACGTTTTGGGCCGGTCGATTGGCCACCAAGATCGTGTGATATCACACCGTTAGACTTTTTCCTGTGGGGATATGTAAAGTCAAAAGCTTATACCGACAAACCCGCTTCGATTCAGGCCTTGGAGGAAAACATCACGCGTGTCATTCGCCAGTTACCAGTCGAAATGCTCGAACGAGTGATCGAAAATTGGACTCAACGGATGGACCATCTGCGACGTAGCAACGGCCAACATTTGATAGACATAATCTTCAAAAAATAAATGCCAAAGAATGTTCTTCCAAATGATAATAAACATTCTCCATTAAATTTGAATTTTCTGTGTTTTTTTCTTTAAAAAAGTAGGGAACCTCGAAATGGATCACCCTTTACAATACCGAATTTTATTCAACGGGAAAACCAACTTACTGGCCGACTGATGTTACTAACATACCGGAGTTAATCGATTTTAATCTTTTCTTAAATTGTACTACTACTACCTTTTGCTTTTATGACACTATTTTATTATTTGTTATATTAAGCCGGATTCTCTTAATCCAACTATGTCTGCTTGAAATTGTAGGATCATTATCATCTCGTATACACCACGAACTGCACAAAGATCCCACTAATTGAATTGCAAAAGTTTTTTGTCTGCCGTCGAACTCAGGATCGAAATAAGCAATAAATTCCTCCATTCACGTATACATTTAGCTCGCCTTTAAAGCATTTACTTCTATATTTCATATCCTTTCTGCAACCTAGACGGTTCGGCCCAGAATCGATTGAAATTACAGCTTTTGAAGTTTATTCCGGTTGAACAGATATCATGCTCTTTTTGATGTGAAAGGCTACAGCCGTCTGCAAAAAAGGACCGAGTCCCTAAAGGATATTTATCATTCGCCTTAGAAAAAGATACTTTACAAACGAAGCGAGCCACTGTTATGCCCATGAATCCACATCGAGTTATCTTAGGGGAAACACGACAGAGATATGAGGATGCTGTTGGTTCAGCGCCAAAATGAAAGCTGAAATGTGCGAATAAAATGTGAAAGGGTTTACTTTTTCGCTTTTCTATTGTTATGGTATACCTAAAAGGATGAAATTGCCATGGGGCCTTGTAATATGATTTACTTATTTTTCGCTATCTTTTTCGGGAGCTTAGTCATAATTTAGGGTGGGTTTAACCCACATAAGATGCTGCATAGTGCAATTATGCTTCCCATTTGCGAATACATTCTTTTTAAAAGTTCACACGCCTTGAGTTCACCAGCACAAAGTGTGAGCTGGGCTACATGTGTCGTCTTCATGAGGCTTTTATCACTTTTGTTGTCCTGGGCAAACAATGCCAGCACAAACACTACCGAGTAGACAGCTTAGTGTTAAAATGACATATTCACGGTCGGTAGAGGAACACTCAAGGCTTTAAAATTGAGTCGAGTGGGATTGAAATGAATGAAAATCTCTTTTTTTTTCGGAAGGGGTGATCACGGGTGGTGAGGAATAGGTCTTCAGAGGTTTATCACTCTCTGTCGTTAGCAAAAGTAAAAATTATAAGTGCCCAGCTATATAGAGCTAAGGAGACGCTTGTTGAGTGTTAACCGTTTTGCCCTTGTAACCGATTTTCTACTTCTCAGTCAAGTTGCCAAGCATCCTGCAATGAATTGGATGAGATGGGATGTTATGTGTGTGCTAAAAGGGGGAGGCAGCCGTCGAGAGTGCTCCGATTTAATACATTGTCGGGTGTTTTTATACTTTTCTTAACATGAAAGGACTGCTACGACTGAGTCCATCGTGTCTTCGATGGGGGTTACGGGTGGCGTATACGTAGAAGTATACAAGATAACATAATGCTTAGTCCCCTTTCTTCCATCCCCTAATGAATCACTTTTGGATGAAGCAAATAGCACAGGGAAATCGATATCAAGAGAGGTTCTTAATATTGTTTTTTTATCTGTAGCACAGTACACACGGAGAATAGGGGCCAACAAAATGTTTACCGACTAAAAACGTCAGATAATGACGGATCAAGGCAGTCGATAGATGGCATAGGAGAAAAAGGAGGCAAACTGGCGTTATAGTTCCATTTCGTGATTCTCATCAAATTTTCGTTGTCGGGAATGCCCAAAGTGAAAGTTAATCAGTTAGATTACTCCCGAGCATTAAAGGAATCGACAATCTCTTAGAAGAAATGATTTTGTTTCCTTTTTGTTCCACTGATTGACTTTAGGGAGGGGCGGGGGATTATGTAATTTTTTCCACCACGTTAGAGTCGGCTGCAACAGTCCATGAATTTATCTCCAAGGGGTTTTATATTATGATTTTAATAAAAGATTAAACAAGTTCTCTAGAATATTTCAAGATCAGAATGTCTGTTTTAAAAAAGCGGGGAGTAGAGTTTAGATTAAAAAAAGCAAATAAGAAATTGTGGGTTTTAATTTATATAAAGCTATGTTTTGAGTCAGACAGTAGAAAATGGTATAATGTATAACGAAAGATCTAGTGGATCAGAGCACACACCTAATATTAGGTAGTCGCACGATAGATTGTGTCACGTAAAAGGGTCGACCTATTAAAGGGAAAATATTGATGTAGTTAGTTAGATGGAAAATAATGAAGTAGTTAACTATTAAGCAAGTGATTTTATGCACGTAAGAATATTTGCTAAATTTGGTTAAAAAGTTATAAACAGGACACCGTTCGATTTATCATTTCTTTGCGCTATCAAATGTCAACGTTATGTAGTTCTTAGTGGCCTCAGCCAACAGCATGTACCTTCTCTAACTGCTTCCAATTGCCTACTTCAAGTTGGTTGCGGTCAGTTTCTACTTGTGTGCGCAACTTCGTCTACCGCGTCTGACATCTAGTTGTGAATCGAGGACTCTGCGGGCTAGATTATTGGTGTCCATTCGCTCTACATGTTTTAGCCATCTTAAACGTCCAATGCAGAATTTTTTGACTAGAGTTTTGTCGCTGTACAGTTCGTATAGTTCGTGGTTGAAACTGCGTTTCCCGTCAACGCACACGGGGCCGAAGATTTCTCGAAGAAAGGCAGAGTAGGATTGGGATGATCAGAGATTTGTATAGGATCTACTTAGTAGTGCGAGTGAAGGCTTTACTAGCCCGAAGAAACAACGGTTGGCAAGAGTAATTCTTCATTTTATTTCTAAATAGATGTTAATGTCAGAGGTCGTCAAAGCTAGTACTCCTTAAAGTTATTTCTGTCTATGGTGATGATATAGTCTATAGTTATATACAAGGTGGCGCAAAAGTTGTCACCCGTCGCAAAAGCTGTCACCCGATGTTTTTTTGGTTGCAAATATTTGAATTCTTCCGCAAAAAAAGTAGAAAAATTTATTCCACGATTCATGTCCTATGCGCCACCTATAATAATTGTTTCGATTTTTTGCAAAACACTTAAAAAAATGACGGCCAAGAATCATCGGGTGACAACTTTTGCGACGGGTGACAACTTTTGCGCCACCTTGTATAGGACGGTATATTACAATTAATCTCCAGCAGATTTGAACAGCTCAGCTGCCAGGAGATTGACAGTATACATATGCTAGAATTGTCAATACTTTAATTTGTCTTTTCAGTCAAGGCTTGTTTAGTTTTTTTACTCTTTAGTTTCATTTTCCTAGTCGGCAAGTAAAGTTAATAACATCATGGGGCTATAGCCTCTATTTTAAGGGTATCCCCGAGAAGGTAGCCCAGCTACCACCATCACCATTCACCCTATTCAGCGCCAGTGCGACAAGGTAACTATATATTCCTGCACCCTTATTATAGCTTTATCGACCTTTATTTTTGAGAGTAGAGAGTAAACCCTTCACGCTTATCATGAGAAGACCTAGCGCCCTGCAACGTTGCCGCAGGTGCAGCAACCACAACCAACGAGACGATCCCTGACTGAGGTGATCAGAGATCACCTTCAGGTGACACTATTGGATGAGAACTAGTGAGGGAAATCCATAGCCGAGGCGTGGGGAAACATTGAGGCCAAACTTTCCGACATTGTGATAGACCATATAATTAAAACAAGGGGGACCGCTCCCGAACTTTGAATCCGCTGAGGTCGTGAGGGTGTATAGGGTAATCAAATGCGATGACCAATTCTCCAAGGAGACCCTTGGCCCGCATTTGGTTGCTCAATATGAAAATAGAAAGAGGAAGGTTTCTCTAATATCTTAAGCTTCACGACCCTGCGGTTCCAATAGATGACTGGTTAGTCATCAAGGAGGAGAAACCCCAGAAAAACGAAAGCGAGTGCCTGGTCGCTCTCGAGAAGGCAGATTACAAACTTAGGTTTGGTATAAGGCATACCAAGCTTAAGAGATTCCCATCATCTGGTCCCGAAGACGATGTGCACATCGTCGAAACCGACGAGTCTCCGGTAATCTGATGGTTTTCCTAAGGGAGGGAAACATTGACATCGACATTATCCAGGAGCCATGGGTGAGAGACTCGTCCATAAAGTACGAAAACACACGGGGTGGGAGAAGTCTTAGATATCGCATTAAACACAAACAATTATGATTTAAGGATTGATAACTATAGAGTTTCCAATCTGGAGTCACTTTCAGACCACAGATGGATGACTTTTGTCTAGACCATTAAACAATTTATAAATCCCAAGAGAGTTAATTGGACCAAGTTTGCCCAATTCCTTCGTACAAAACTCAAAACCCCCAAAGAAACAATTACCCTTGCAATCGAAGAACTGAAGGCAAAAGTACAAACTTTTGAGAATGCGATGAATATTGCAAGTTTCGTGTCCAGTTAAGTGAAGTAAAAAAAACACTTCCCCCGTGGTGGAATGAAGATCTCTCCAATCTTAGACAAATGACCAGATCGATCTTCAATATCTGCCACAAACACAACTTTTGGCAACCTTATAAGAATGGTTTAAGTCTGTATAAGAAAGCCATAGAAATATCCAAAAGGGAGGCCAGGCTAAGCAAAATTCTGTCTAAGGAACACTTTTCTGAGAAGGTCCGATGGAGGGTGGAGAGAATCCTCCGGGGAAACCCTGTAACTCCTGTTAAACACATTCCCGGATGCAGTGATACTAGTACGGAGCCCGGGAGATCTCGGCAAGCACAAACTGCCCCACACAGTAATATCAATCATTTCCGAGGAAAAGATTTCCTGGGCTATTAACAGCTTCTCTCCTTTTAAGTCTCCGGGACCTGACGGCATACTGCCAGTTAAACTTTAGAGAACGCGAGACCTAACAGTGCCATGGCTGGCATCAATTTTTAAAAGCTGCTCGAGTGGTGTTTATACCGAAGGTAGGCAAACGCGGCCACGTTACCGCGAAGGACTTCAGACCAATCAGTCTAACCTTCTTTGTACTTAAACCCCTGGAGCGTGTTGTAGACATCAACATGCCTACCTCAAGGGCGGATCCACGGAAACAGCTTTTCACCAGGTAGTGTGAACAATCGAAACATTGATTGTTTGCGATCTTACAAAAGTAAATGACGTCATGCCATATTTCTATCGCAATTTACATGTTGACCACCCTGTTACTATTTGTGATGACATACATTTGGTTTTAATATTGTTAACATTATGTTTAAATTACTTAATGTCATACATATGTATGAATGAAACATTATAACGTTTAAACTATGTGCTTTATTATATATCCTTTGTTTCAACACAAAATAGTTTTTCAACTTAATTTCATAGTGATAGAAAAGTGATATTGTATCAATAATTCCAACCCAAAACGCTTATCGGGCTGGTATAGTGCTATTCACTACCAAAACCAAAATACCCGATTTCACCTACCTCCGTCTAAATGGCCAACCACTCACACTATCTTCCAGCGCTAGGTATTTGGGTATCATGCTTGACCGAAAACTACAACTGGAAACACAACATCGAATATAAAGTAAGGAAGGCGTGTGTGGCCTTCTATGCTTGTAGCAAAACCTTTGGAAAGAAAACTTTTTTTTTTTTTGAGTTTTGACTGCAACGGTATTTTAGATGGAATCTTTACGTGTGTATTTACGCAACAAGCGACTAATCACAGACAGAAGCAGTATGTGGTACTTTAGCTCGCATTAATTCCCTTCAAATCACAAATATCTGTTATGAATATCCTTATTACTCTCTCCTTTCAGATTTTAAGGATATAACACGGTCGCTGCCAACCCCCAGAAACACCATTTATGGTACAACACAACACATAGTGACCAAAGGACCACCAGTGTTTTCGCGAGCAAGACGTCTGTCCGCTACACATGATGTCCTGCCCAAGGGTAATAGGGAATGGTGTCGATGCGGAGATTTTCGTCATCTAAATGCTGCCGCTACATCCACATAAGTTATGGACCAGTAACGATGCAATAAACTGGAATGGTTGATCTTATCAATATCATAACCCCGTCGGTAAAGAAAACATGATAACCAAAATGGATTTACTGGCGTATGATTTAAAATTCTGCTATGAAAAGGCTCATAATATATTTATATATATACAGATATGCACTGATGATAATTAGAAATCCTTTCTTAATATCCAATAAAAGCCATGAATATATTTACCACATTAGGTGTTTTGCTTTGCAAACATATCCATTGGGTCATCAAATCCTTGCAGCTAATAAGGAGAGTCACAAAAAAGTCATCATATATGCACAGTTTCCTACTCGGGCATCATCTGATTTGCATTTCTATTACGACTGACTGCGCATAAGGACACTTGTGCTTACTCAATCGAATGCTGACACATCCATACACATTTAAAATCTCTGTCGCGCACACACACAACAGTCTGACCAATGTTATCAAAATAAAATTTAATAGCTTCACAGTGTATAACCACACAATTTAGGGCTATCCCCACAATTGATTCCATGACGCCTCAAAACCAAAATACCAAAGGCGACCTGAATATTATATCCCATTCCCAGGAATCCGTAATAATCGCTAAGCACGAGGTTGGTGTGCCAAAGGTACATACAAACAAAAAAAAATAGAATAAAAAGAAAAGTTCAATCTATATCCTTTCACTCCTCTGTTTTACCGTTTGTCACATGTAAAATCGATTTCATTTCCTGCAGATTTTCAAATGTTCAACATCCAAGATACAGATTGGGGTTGTTGTCGCCCCCCTCCATTCAAAATCATGTGTGGTGTATGTGTACATAGTCTATGCGTATCGCAGATTCGACATCGGCATCAATTCAATCGATGAATACATTTTCGGATTATTTGGCCTCCCCTGCAATCTGGTACCTTTTGCCCCGAGTGTATACTGCTCCCCCTAAATAGACTCCATCGTACATAAAATAAACATTTTTTGTTGCTTTTTTATTTCTGTAAAAATGTCTGCGCCAATTCCACCAGAAACCAACCACCACCAAAGAGACCGAAGAAAAGCTCGGTAAATGGCAGAAATGCCTCGCATTCTAGGTGAACGATCTTCCTCTTTAAATAGGATGAGATGTCATAACCTTCTTCTTCTACATTTGCCCTCCTCCATTTCATTCCTCTTTAGCTGGTATCGCCCTTAACTGAAATATTTATATTTTGCACATTTCCACTTTTCTATATGCGGGGGAATAAATCCCGAATCCTTGAAGGAGGGTGAAATGGTGGTCGTTTATGCTTAGAGACACCACCACCCCCACCTGAACACCACAAACGCAAAACACCTTTATTGTACCGAAGATGGAATGTATAGTTCATATTGGAATTTATTATGGCTGGAGAAAAAAATGCCTTAGTGGTGATGTAGGCTTCCGCTGCGTGCGTAAGGTACTCGTAATGTGTTCAAAACGGAACTGAGAAATTGTGATCGATTTTGCTATTAGGACGGAGTCAGATTCGGAGCTGGAGTAAGAGTCCTGTTTGTGTTTTCAATCAAATTTCCATTTGAAATTTACCACTTTTCATGTATTTGAATGTGCCAAGAGGACAATGGAGTACCATCCGGCATCCTATCTTTGACTTGCCTAAGCATTGTTATTGTTCAGGCAACGACTAACAAGGCTGTTTGTTATTATTTCTTGGAGAGTAAATGTGTTTTCGAAAATAGTTTCTCTTTTGTGTTTTGCTTTGATCACATTTTCTTGGGATTTTATTAAAACATCGTCCTTTTGTATATAATTTAAGTGAAAAGTATCTGTGTCCAAGAGAAAGCTTGAATGTCATGGAGTTGGAATTATTTTTAGCAACGAGCTATTTGGAAAAGGGATCTAGTTTATGTGTGCGAACTTTTTCTCGAATGGAAATTGATTTTTTTTTTCATTTGAATGCCATTAATTTGGCTATTATTTCGGAGAATGATTTGAATAGAACCATTTGAGCTTGGAGAGAAATCTGCTGGATTTTAATGGGATCAAGGATAAAATGAAGGTTGTCGGCTCGCTTGTTGTTGTAAAATTCTTTATATGTTCAACGATGTTAAACAGCGTGCTCATAAAGATAAACGCAAATGTCATTAACTGTGAATTGGAGAAAAAAAATGGTTTTATGGATAATAGGGTGGTCCAACGTATAATACTTATTTTTTGATATTTTTGTTGACAATTTTGTATATGGGTGCAGTTACATTGGCTGTTAGCCATTGGCGTAGGACGAGTGAGGGGTAGACCATTCAAATAGTATAAGTCCCGGGTAATTTTTTATTCAATGTCCAAACTCTGACGAAGCTTTAATATACATCCCAGAATTAACATTTGCATGACAAGTTTCTCTCGTAATCGGATTTAAATTTATTTGTAATAGGGTATACAAATAGGAGTATATAGGAGTATATCGATTTTAATACATACATAGTTTGTAACATAGAGAAATAATTTCGATATATATACCTTAAAGTATATGGATCGATTAAGAATCGCTAGCTGAGTTGATTTAGCCATGTCTATCCGTATCTATCCGCCCTTCCGATTGTCTGTCTTTATCTTTAAATGTTGAGTTAGAATAATGAATTTTGGTATATAGGGTCCTTGTCCGTACCTACAGAATAAGTGTAAAAATTTTCAAAATCCGACCACTAGACCACAAAAAGTAAAGAAATTCGAAAAATTCGCTTAAATTTATCCTAGCAGGAAGGCCATCATGTAAGGCATCTTTATTAAGCTATCCTCACCTTATTTAGATCGAGTGACTGGTAGTTTTCGCTGTCGACGCCAATATTCAAAATTAAGTTCTACCTAAAATCGGGATACTGGCCGTCATCACCCTTTTAGAGTCAATAAAAAAGGGTTCTTCCTTATTCTCAGAATCGACAGTTATTTAGCTAAGATTTTCTTTATTCATCTTAACATCGTGCTGTTGGTGCTTTGTATCCCTGGTTATAATGTTTTGCATTTTGGTAAAATGTTCGAACATAATTACTGGCACCTTTCTGTATCCTCCATTGCGCTTTTTTATGTTCTCTCTTTTTAATCTGCGAAGCCGGTTTTCTCCTCATTGTCATTATTTTACTAGCTCTCGTCTTCAGGTGCAGCGTTGACACATTTTCGTCTGCGAGCATCCGTCGGTATTCTTCGTTAAACCACGGGTTTCTTGCTAGTGGATCTTATAGGGTGGTGTTAATGTCCCTCTTGGTCTTCGACATTAGCAGTATGGTCTGTGCGTTCTCTTGGGATTTTATTTTTTCACAGCTTTTCAACGTTGTTGTCGGAAAGTTCGTACATCCAAAAAACTGGATCGCAATGTGGCATAATCACTTTTATTTCGCAAAGTGTTGCAATAAAAATACTGGCCGGAATATAAGTTGAAATCGATACCACTTACGTTTATAAAAAACAAATCAGATTATATGTTTATATGTATCTGCCACGAAATTTCCGAAACTACCTAACGGATTTGAGTGGAGTTATCTCCTGTAGATTCAGAATTCTTCTGCGGAGTTTTTCTATACCACATATTATATTTCTTTTAAAAAAAACCTTTTAAATAATCCAAAAAAGCATTAAATTTGATTTTTTATAACAAAACACATATTATTTGCTTTGTATTAGTGGAGACCATTGCCACTATTGGTGACCAAGCGGCGCACACTAGGGAAATTTATATGGGATTGTGGAAAAACTCAATAAAACTGAACCACTCAATCGATTTGGATGAAATTTTCAGAGATGACAATTTAACTCGTAAGAATTTATTTAACTCATTTCTACCCACTACCACGCTAATTAAAAAAAAAATATTGTCAGAATATTTAAGAACACAGATTTTGTCCTTAGGAAACCAAAAAACTACTATTTACATTGACTTCTATAGCATTTTAAATTTTTTTTTTATTATTTCGTATGGAAACTTTGTATAGGAAACACCCTACCGATTTAAATGAAATTTTTAAAAATGAAAAACGATAACTCATTGTATTTTTGTCGAGGCATACGCCCACACAAAAGTTTTTCGACAAAATGTGAAATTATTTTATTTAAGAAAATCGAATTCACCATAATTAAATACAAATACAAATTTTAGTACCAAAGGCAGAGCTTTCTCACAACCATTTATGTGTGCGTGTGTACTTGCACGATGGCAGAAATTATAGTGGAAAAATATTTAAAAAAAAACACTTCTATCACATTTCATTCAATTTAAAATATCGATGCACAAATTTTTCAAATGTTTATTCTTTTAAGAAAGCCATCACTTCTTCACTTATATGACTCTGCTTGTTCTTAGTAAATGAAGGGGTAGGAAGATTTAAGAATCTAATTAATGTTTATAATTCAAAAAAGTACAACAAAACTTTAATTAAGTAAACAAAATTAGACAATTTTTTTATTATTAATTATCATTTATTATCAATTTTTCTGAGCCAAGGTCAGAATATCAAGTGTACATTTTTTGTAGTAGATTTGTAAAAAAAAGGTGTTGCACATTGAACATTTCTTTTCTCCATTGTTTTTTTTTTACTAAAATGTATTGCTGACTGATAACGATAACTAGGACCATTTTTAGTGCTAAAAAAAAGGTGTTGACCAATATATAAAATTGGTCATGTTGCACAGTAAATCAACTATAGCTGCTAAACTATAGGTTTAAGAGAAAAAAGTTGCCTTATATATTTTGTAGAAAATACAATTTTTATGAGAAAATTGAACAAAATACAAGGAAAATCGTATACACTTTCAAGTGTGCAAGTTTGGAGTTTTTGTTTTTCATTTATGCTTTTTAATATTTCGAGTCAAAATTACAGCCTATATTTTTCTTTAGCAAAAGTATAGCGTTGCAATTAATTAAGAATTTGCAATTAATTTGGCAACCAATTGTAGTTTTCAATGACCAATTAAATAGTCAGTGGCACATGGTGGCTCCTTAATTTGGCTCATATCGAAAGATAATCTCATAAGTAAATTTGGTAAGATACTATTAACATTTTACTTATGAGATTATCTATATGCAAATGAAGCTAAAATTATATTTACAAAAATATGAAAAAAAAAACATTATCATTTTTTCTTCTTTCTTTAAATGATTATATCAAAACAAGAACATTTTTAAAAGTTATAGTTCCTTCGACTTACAATCGAAAAATGTTACATTTTACACACTAACACTTAGTTCAAAACATAAGAACATTTTCAATGCCAAATGGACTGCTAAGGGCGGGCAAAGCAAGGCGAGCAAAGGTCAGCTAGTTAAATATAAAATTAAAAAAATTATATCGGAAATAATATTATATATTGAGCTATAATCAGAGAAAAGCTTTCATGGAGACGAATGCAATAAACTTAAAAAAATCTGCCACTGGAAACGAGGAAATTAATGAAATCCACATCGCGTACTCGGGTCGCGCCTTAATGTTATTACACCCTATCCCATATGTTAACTCAGAATCGCTAACTGTCGATTAAGCAATGTCTGTCTGTCCGTCCGTCCGTCTTTTAAAACACGCCCACTATTTTGAGACGTTTTCTAATAAAAACCATTAGTAGATATACCCTACCCTATAGTATAAGCAGAAGAGAGACGTTGTTTTTTGTCGAACCATAAAAGAATTTTATAAACTGACTGAACAATTTGTTGCGACGATGACATTTTCCATATTTCATCGCCATAAACTCCACATGTTTTATGCACGGATGTTGATGTAAATGCAAAGATTATCAAACGCTTGCATTATGGTCAGAACTTAATAAATCTAGGCACTTCATTGCAATCCCTGGTTATATCTAACTCAACGTTATGTATATAAAGAAACACTTTCGACCACGCTATACCTACAATGGCAGCTAAAACCTCAGAGTCCATCTTAGCGAAACGATGGCTCTATAAACCTCAGTACGATAAGAAACCTAGCACGTCATCAACCCAACCAAGAGCATAACTAACACAATTTACACACTGTGCCTCCATTACTTCTTACAACATTTCTTAAAGTTCGCGTAATAGCCAATACAAACAAGTGCACCTCGTTAGTTAGATTTTATTTTCAACACGTTTGCCACCCGGATAAATCTCTTATTCATTTTCTCATCTGTATGCTGACAATATTCTAGGTCCCTGACCCTCGTTTACAACATGAGCTACTCACAAGAACACACTGCTACTCAGTTTTAACCACAACCTCAGTGTATTCAAATAAATGCCCATGTTATCCTTTGCCATGGATTATCACCCACGATGTGCTTGTGTGTCACTGCCCAGACGCACTATCAACCGGAATTCCCACCGATATGAGGGCACGTGTTGTTTGTGTATCCAGGTCGTATGCTCCTCGAGAATAATCACTCCCATGAAAAGAAACATTAATTAACAACTCCATACAGTACTGCTGATGTCCATGCGGCAGTTATGTAGTTGGCTGGCCTACACACACCATTATACTCAAAATCCTCACATTTCCTTAAGTGGCAGAGCGTATAAAATCTGAAGCTTTTATTACCATCTCGCACGGTAGGTTACTCGCCACTGTCGCAAGGACGTTGTTTTGCACTCAACCTCAGATAAAAAGGCTTGCGCTTCATAATTTCCATTATATTTTAATTAAAATCTGTTATTAAGGGATTTATATGAACCTAGAAATTTTTCTTTATTGCTGAGCTGGTGACAGGCACCACCGCGAAACCACCGCAGCACCATCATCCATACCAACAAGGCAGCAAACATTTTTGCGATACTTATCAAGGTTTTGTGTGGATGACGGGCTTGTGGCAGATGGATGCCATCACCCGTCAAAAATAAAATTCCCTCTTGGCTGTCCTTAGAATGTTTTTGAAATTTTTCGTATTTTTTTTTTTGTTTCAAAAAAAGGATTACGCTAAAAAGTTTCTAATGACACAAAAATTGCCAAAGGGGAAATGAAATTTTGTAACATACAATTTTTGGTGTATAACAATCTGTTTTGTATTATTAGACAAAGCTCTTATTTTCAAACTCGACTAATGTCTTTCTGGGACCTAAGAACATCTATAAAAATGGGAATTTGGTGTAAAGTTTTAATGGATTATCTTTGCAGCCCATGTGGGAGTTGAAAGCTAATTTGTTAGTTATTATCGTAAAACGTGACCTTGTGCAAATACATGGAAATTGAGTTCATGGTGTTTTTTTGTGCATTATAAGTTTTAACACGGATTTTCCATTCCAAATCGTCCATGTACAAGAAATATTTGTTGATTTACAATTGGAGTAAAAAAAGATACTAAAAACGTAACACAACTGGTTCAAAAGAATCCAATTGTATGGTTCAAGTATACATTTCTTTAATGTGATCTTACAAAACGGACGCTTAAAATTCGTTAAATTAAAGCCGCCATCTATCAAATTCCGTTTTAATAAAAATGGGTTCAGTTGCACGATAATTAGTGCGATAAACTTCCTCGCAGAAGGTCTGGGTTTAATTCAGCAGATGAATGATTGTGAGAAAAGGCTGGGCCCCCTAAATCATGCAAGAATTCGGCAACACTTGTGTTCATAAAAGAAAATGTACAGTCAGCATTGAGCGAGTTCATAATTTCAACATTGTTGCACATGCAATGCAGAAAATATTGTTTCAATGCAATTATGAACAGTAATACTGCTGCAAGTTTGCGTTTCCAAAAAAAGTGTTCATATATGCAGTAGACAGTAAACAAAATTACAGACATTTTAAGCTTCTCTAAACTTCTTTTAGTGACAGAGTTTGGTTGTGTTATAATAATGTTAATAAAAAGAGTAAATTTAGGATTGATTCTTAATCACTTAAATGGGTCAATCAAAATCCATAGAAAAAGGAAGATTATTTTGAATGATCTGGATTTCAAGAAACATTCCGTTCGTATGAAAAAGGCCACATTTCACGCTCGTTTTTTTTATAATGCAATTTTATTAAGACCTTGCATTTTATATCGATTTTCAACAGTTTATCGAAGAGGAGATTTGTTCCACTTTTGGTCGACCCAAAACCTCTCTGAGGCTGGCACTTTTATTAATTATTTGGAAGCTTTTCCTCAAAGAACAGATTTTTTTATTCATTTATTCCTAAACGAATCAAAATATGACACTTATATGACACTTTTTTTTCCTTATTTCCCTATGAAAAGGATGAAAAAAAAGGAAACGATTTAATTTGTATACTCTGATATAAAATGAAAGTTATAGTAGCTCATGGGGTCTTTTTAGAGAGGAATTATTGGAGTTTCTGTAAGAACATTTAAAAGCGGAATATTTTATGGACCTGCAAATTCGTCCATATTTCGTTTCCTCTTCTAATCTGTAGGTCCAATTTTGGATGACTTTTTCCAACATTTGTGGACCTATATAGACAATAATGCGACGAATGTTGTCCTCCATGTTGTTGGCTTTTCGGCGTAGACTACCGACCCACAGAAAATATTTAAGCGGCGTTAAATCGCACGATCTTGGAGTCCAATTCACAGGACCAAAACGCGAAGTTATGCGCTCACCCAACGTTTTTTTTTCAACAAATCAATTGTGGCACGAGCTGTGTGCCATGTTGCGCCGTCTTGTTGAAACCACAGCTCCTGCACATCATGGTTGTTCAATTGATGAACGAAAATGTCAGTTATCATGGCTCTATAGTGGTCACCATTGACTGTAACGTTCTGGTCAGCATCGTTTTAAAGAAGTAGGTACGGACCAATTATCCCACCAACCCATAAAGCACACCAAACAGACAGTTTTTGTGGATGTAACAGTGTCTCAACATACACTTGAGGATTATCATCACTAACATCACTCATCACAACCAAAAGTGGGCTTTATCGCTAAACAAAATTCGCTTATGAAAATTAGGATCAACGGCAATCTTGTTTTGGGCCCATTCACCGAATCTACGACTTGCTAGCTGATCCTGTGGCTTCAATTCTTGCACGGGTTGGATTTTGCAAGCATACGCAAA
Organism: Rhingia campestris; assembly: GCA_932526625.1. Classification (NCBI taxonomy): domain Eukaryota; kingdom Metazoa; phylum Arthropoda; class Insecta; order Diptera; family Syrphidae; genus Rhingia; species Rhingia campestris. The sequence goes on from OW052182.1 coordinate 221,399,903, forward strand.
CCAAGATCTTTCTGATTCGGTTCTTCCTCTACGCTATGCTCTACAGCAGCAATGACTTTTCTTTACGCACTGTACGACGTCTTTGTGGATGCGTATTTATTATCATTTAGAGTAAAAATGGTGCGAAAAAGTTCCATAATTAATCGAATTAATTGCTCTTATAATGTTGACCGTAAAATGGACATATTGCGCGAAACGTATTTCGAACAGAGCCATGATTTTCAAATTAAATTTGCACAATTTGGAAGCTTTGTTCAGGCGTCGTTCTATTCATGGTGAAATGCCAAACCAATCTAAAAATAAATTACTTGACAGCTGACAAAATGGCCGCCAGTTAATATAGTGTTGCCAACTTAAAGTTCTATATCTATAAAAAACAAACACCCTTTACATAGCCTCAAACGCATTTAAGGGCGGCATGTGGACATATGGAAACGGTTTCGAAAAACACATTTGTTTCAGAATTAAACAAGAAAATTCGTACTCAACATTAAGAGAAATTTAGGCTAGTGTACCTCAAGGTAGTTTTCTAGGTCGTTGTTGTTCTTTGTTTTTCTAGCGTTTATCCAGAAATTGATGAAATAATTCGAACTATTTATGAAGATAATACTCCTATACTTTATGTAGAAAAAACTTTAGAAATAGCAACAAAAAGATTCAAAGGCAGTTAACAATTTCAAAAGAATTAGCAAATATAATTAAATGAGCTGAAATCTGTTCCAAATTCTGAAACCGGTATGGGCTTATGGGCTCTACGGGAGTAGCTCGATTACTCTTTCTTAGCTACTTAAGAAACCAATTTCAATTTTTAACAAATCTATTTAGGTCAGACATATCTACTACGTATTTCAAATCTTAAGATCGCAGTAGAGGTACTCATCCAGGTGGTCTTTTCTGATTTGGAAGAAACGGGACGTATACAAAGAAAGTGTTGTATTGTTTGTTCCTTCTCATCGTCTCTGCAACTTTTGCAGAAGTTGGCATGTCTGCCAAGGATCTTCTTTCCTTAAGATTTCTTTAGAGAAGCCATCACTTGTGACATCTGAACAAACCACAAGACACGCTGTTGCAGCACTCAAACATACAATTAAACAGCGACACGAATAACACAATACCAAATTTTATTTTGTAACAGATGAGGCAAAATATGGAACGGACTTTCAGAAAAGGCATTGAAACGGATAAATAATAACAGTAAGGCAGCTCTCTTTCAGTGTTATTGGTTTACCATACCTGAGAAAAGTATATACAGTAGTACCTGGTTAATTATGCCCTGCTTACGAATATTTCGCCCTTAATTGGTTAAAATTAGGCATATAATTTCACACAAAATGTTCTGAGCTTAAATACACCTTAACATGAGTTAGTTAAAATGTTTGTTTTGAAATAATAATGAAAAAGATTTGGCAACATTTAAGAAAAATAAAGCCCATGGGTGGTCTTGTGAAAAAATATATAATTATACAAGGTGGCGCAAAAATAACCTTCCGATGTTTTTTGGCTGTAATTTAAAAAAAAAATGAAAAACTTTGATTCTTCTTGTGGATTATTTTTATTTGGTCTTTTAATTTTTTTTACATCAAGTCGAGAATATGATGTCATGTAAATGGCCGCCGCCACAGTTGATTGTCATTTGAGCCCTTTTTATGGCATTTTCCATCACTTTGGCCAAAACTTCCGGCGATAGGTCCTCACATTCTTGACGGATATTGTCTTTAAGAGCTGAAGAGTCTGAGGCTTGTTGACATAAACCCGCGACTTCAAAAACCCCACAAAAAGAAGTCTGGAGCGGTCAAATCAGGCGATCTTGCTGGCCAGTGCAAATCGCCAAAACAGGAGATTAGGCGCCCGGGAAATGCATCCTTCAGCATATCGGTTGTGGCACGTGCAGTGTGTACCGTTGCACCATCCTGTTGGAACCACATGTTTTCCAATCCCAATTCATCAAGTTGCGGCAAAAAGAACTCGTTGATCATTGCTCTGTAGCGCTCACCATTCACAGTAACCGTTTGGCCCGCGACGTCTTCGAAGAAAAAAGGTCCGATGACTCCTCCAGCGAAAACAGCACATCATACAGTGACTTTGAGCGGGTGTAATGGCTCTTCGTGGGTTACACGCGGATTTTCAGTGCCCCAGAAGCGTCAATTTTGCTTATTTACGTACCCGCTAAGATAGAAATGGGCCTCATCACTCATGATTATTTTTGATGAAAAATCATCTTCCTCGACCTAAAAATCCACACAAATGTTCCACATGGTTATTAAATCCAATTTACTAAACCCTTTAAACAATCCATAACATCAGATTCCATCACAAAATCCTGCGTGAATTATTAATAACGTAATCTCACAGCTATCCACATCCGAGATTGTTTTCTCCCATATTCGATTGGCGCGCAGTTCATATATACAAATTTTAAAAATTCATTTTTATCACACCAGATATTTCACTTGCAGTCAATAACCCCATTTTGTTGTGTTCAACTCAATATTGCATCCGGCGGCAGGACAATTTAATATTTCTGTCTCCCTTAAAGATTAATGTATGTGAACTGAATTTAAACTCGCCTGCCTTCCCGCAACAGCGTATTTCAATAGCGAAATGCCAAAGGAGTAAATTATTATTTTGCACTAAATGTATGGTGCGGAGCTGACTCTGAGAGCGTCGGGATCTCCTCACACCCACAATTCGTAAATAAATGAAAAGCTCGAAGCGGTTTTATTCTTTTTTTCACTTAACTGATGGAAATCACAACGACCAAAAAAAAAAAGGATTCTGCCCTTAAAAACCCCACAACAATGAGAATGAAAAAGGCAGAGAAAAAAGGATAATAATAAGGAGTGGAAAACACACACATATAAACACTATACCACACAAACATCCGCAAGAAATATCCCAGCAAAGGATATTCAGTAGAAAATAAATTGGATGCCATGTTGATGACAGAAATTTTCGAGTTTTTTACACCAAAGCAACTGCCGACAGCACCATGAGCACTGAGCAGCTAGAGCAATGAAAAAAGGATGCAATAAAACGGGATATGCTTTATTTAGTTTTTTCTGCTGTGCGCCGACCAACAACCGACGTCTCTACTCGTGATAAATGCATAGAGGAGTCCCCTAATCATATATCTTCCCCCAACACTCGGTGCACGCAGCGAGGGTATTTTCGGGAACATGTGCAGTGTGCACGATGGCGCCAATATAGAAACTAAATCGAAAAACATAATAGAAGAACTTCCTTGGCATTTACAATCAATTTCTCACCTCTAATGTTGAAAGTGCAGGCGCCAGATCCCCTTTTTATATTCGACGAATAAAAATTGTTCCCATTACGACTAAGTTACCTCCGAACAGACCAAGTCCGTGCGCGTCTCTAGTGCTCCATTTACGTGAATTAGCCTAATTGAAAGGACATTGTCATTGCTGACAAATCCACACAAAGCGAAGTGAAGTAATTTCGATGTTTGTTCCTGCCACCGTGGAGCAAATTTAATTTTATTTCCGTTGGCAGACAAAACAATGGAGAGCAAGAACAAAAAAAATGGAGGAAATGGCTTCCATAATGAGATGGTGATATACGCGGAGGACAAATGCACAATTCAGTCGGTACAGTAGATGGGAATTGAATTTTATGGGACATGAATGCAGTCGGCACGAATACACATTTACACAGCATAACATTTGTATTTGCATTCGGATGAACGATGTTTATGCATATCCTTCGAAATGTAAATTAGACTAATAAATGGGGATTATGCAATCATTAAAATGCTGTTTGCCTTTGTCTTTAAGAATAAGAATGGAGGCATTATTATGAAGGATGCCACGCCTGGTAGATTTCTTTCTGTGAAGCTGAGTGTTTTTGGCATGCCTTTGGTTTAAGAATAATGGGAATTGGCGAGCAATTATATACACTTAAACGACATCCCACTCTTGAATGTATTTATATAAATATTTAGAAGCCTTGCCAATTTTATTTTATTTAGTTCCCACCATTGATAAGTATTCCGTATGTTGATAAGAAGCTACGCTATTTGTCTAAAAGGGCTTGAGAATCGATGAGAGTATGTTTTGTAAAGGGTGGTGCGGCTTCATAACAAAACGCACTGAAATACATTTTATGAATCAACATTTGTACATTTAGGAACATAACGTTTTGTTTTACCTAGTTTTAAAAATAATATCAGGTGGGTGACGTTCATTGCCCTAATACGTAATAACTCGATTTCTGGCTTTTGTCATGACCCATTTCGGTTGACATAAAAGCGGGACCGGAGTGTTGATAGCAACACGAAAAACAGCAACACTAGAAACAGGCTGGTCACGGAATAACCGGCCTGCTCTCCCAGCCGAACCTAGACGAGCTGCTTCGATATATTCGGACAACAGGTTATCTAGGAATCTCATATCAAAGTCAAATCCCTTGAACAGAGATAGTCAATCACGTAGTGGATTCTTATGGCCCTAGGGGTACTTATTAAATTGGAACTGGCCCTCCAGTTTAAGGAACGATGTTCGCAAGTAACAACAACCTGATCGGCCCTTATCAGTGTGGTTTTAGGCCAGGAAAGTCGACAACCTATCCTGGAAAAAACCCAAAAAGTCCAAATCGATACCTACCACCTATTTATCGATTTCAAAGCCGCATACGACAGCACTTATAGAGACGAAGAGAATATTGAAGTCGTAGCGTCCAATGTTAATGAAGAAATGTCAATTCGTCGCCGTTCTCAGCTGTTGGGCATGAGGCTGATTTCTGGCTCAACGGATACGTGAATAAGCAAAAAGAATTACCTATGCATCCCGATTTATGGGCTGGTGGCATCATCGGTCCATCGGTCGTGGAAGAAACGATACCGTCAACGGCGAACGATATCGAGCCATGATACGCCACTTTTTTTTTTTTTGCCCCAGTTGGCTGAGTTGAACTTGGTTGACATGTTGGTTCATCAAGACGGTGCCACATGGCACACAGCTCGTGAAACAATGGAAATGTTGAAAGATGAATTTGGTGAGCAGCTTATCTCTCGAAATGGCCATATGAGTTGGCCGCCAAGATCATGCGATTAACGCCTCTTGATTATTTCTTGTGATGTTATGTAAAGTCGTTAGTCTATGTGGACAAGCCGACACGATTGAAGCCTTACAGGATAACATAACACGCGTAATTCGTGGAATACAGGCCGAAATGCTCGAAAAGTGACGCAAAATTGGACCTTCCGAATAGACCATTTGAAACGGAGCCACGGACAACATTTACATGAAGTTGTCTTTTAAACGTAAATGGCAAAGGCCTATTTATCGATTAAAAAAAAATTTGAATATTTGATGCAAATTTGATTGTTTTATTCGATTTAAAAAAAAACTACGCTTAAAAAATCACCCTTTACAAGCATACACCGACGATATTGACATAACTGGTAGGACTCAACGTGATGTCATAGCCACGTTTGCTAGTATAAAGAAGAAAGCGGCAAAAATGGATTTAGATAAGTATATGCCGTCAACACGAAAGGACATACAATATCGACGAATTGGACAGAACGTCACCATTGACAGATATAACTTTGAGGTGGTGCGGGAATTTGTTTACCTCGGCTCCGCTACTAACTCAGACAACAACATCTCGTCAGGAATCAAACGAAGAATTAGAATTTAGTAGTAAAGCCCTCACTCGAACTACTAAGGAGAACCTATATAAGACCCTGATCATCCCAGTTCTGCTCTATGGCGCTGAAGCAGATGAAGAAATCCTTAGTCGATTCAAGAGAAAAATTCTTCGAAAAATCTTCATTCCCGTTTGCGTAGACGGGCTATGGAGACGAGATTCAACCACGAATTATACGAGCTGTACAGGGACATACCTCTGGTCCGCATTGGACGTTTACGATGGTAGGCCATGTAGAACGAATGGACACCAATACTCCCATCCAAACGTCGGACGGAGTAGAGGAAGACCTCGCAGACATGGAGTTCCCAACTGGATTGAGTTATCTAAGGACCGAGCTAAATGGAGAGGCATGTTGGTTGAGGCCCAGGTTCATTCCGGACTGTAGCATCACATAACCAAAAATGTGTTTTTTCTCTGTCTCCGTTTCCGCTGATAAACTTTACCTTTGTTTATTTGATCGTCAAGCTAAAACAACGTGTGTCTTTCATTTTATTTAAAGTTAGCATTTTTCTCGGATGAGTATAAGTAACGCCTGATACCGTTTACCAAATAACCTGATTGACACTTATCAGTGTGGTTGTAATCCAGGAAAGTCCACAACTGTTCAAATCTTCACTCTTCGGCAGATCCTGGAAACACTTTAAGAAGTCAGAATTAATACATACCGCCTATTCATCTATTTCAAAGTTGCATAAGACACCATTTATAGAGACGAACTATAGATAGTCATATCAGTTTTGGTATATACCACTCAAACTCGTCCGTCGTGCAGGATAATAATGGACAATTCTCGCTCCTCTATCAATTTCGGCAACGACCTCACCGAAAATTTGATAGAAACAATAAATGTAGGCAAGGTGACGCATTGTCATATTTAACATTATTCATGAGAGGATTTTTCTCAAAACACCCGAGCCAACACCAGGGCTATAATCTTCCATAAATCTGTGCAATATCTAGCATACGGCGATGATGTTGACATCATTAATAGGCCACAGCGAGATGTCACAGATAGGTTAGTTAGTATAGAGAAGGAAGTGGCAAAAATGGGTTTAACAGTAAATGACCAATACCAAGTATATACTGTTAATAAACAACTAACACGACATCATCGCCAGCTACAACTTTGAGGTAGTACGGGACTTTGTATTCCTTGCCTCTGCTGTTAACTCTGACAACGAAATCCCCATACAAATAAAACGAAGAATTACTCTTGCTAACCGCTGTTTCTTTGAGCTAAGAACTAAATTTAGTAGTAAAGCCTTCATTCAAATTATAAGACCGTGATCATCCCAGAAATCCTTGGGGTTTTTAACCAAAAATTCATTGGGGATTCAAATTATAAGACCGTGATCATCTCAGATATCCTTGGGGTTTTTAACCCAAAATTCATTGGGAAGTCTTCAAAGAACATTAATAGCCGTATAGCGTATTAGAATACTAGCACATAGAGAGCGAATGAACACATATACTTCGCAGAGTCTTTGATTCGCTACCAGACAGAACGCAGTAGAGTCAGACCTTGATAGCCAACATTTAGAAACACATCTTTTTTTGGTCAACGATAAAGTCAGAAAAACATATTCAAAAGGAATGTCTGAAGAACATATGAAGACAATGACGTTCTCTATATTACGTACCTATAAAGAATGCTTTCAACGATTTTTTGAGGATATTAAGAATATTAAGAAATTTTACTTTGTAAATTGTCTAAACAGCACATTCTCACAATCTTGTTCTTGCATTTCGTCATTAGGAAGTTACATTCAGGCCCGTTAGTTACCAGGGGCCTATTTCATAAAACCACAAGTGTTGTACTTGTAGACTTGTAACTACAAGCGCAAATAAAGTATGGAGTTGTAATATTGTGTTCCATAAACATTTTTCCTCGCTTGTAGCTCGGCAAATTCAAATTATATGTGCAGCGGTCTAAATTCTACAAGTCTACAAGTGTGTAACTACAAGTTAACAATTAATTGCGGGGAACTACAAGTCCGCAGCATTTCTCATTCTTCTTCTTTCTTTCTTTCATTCTTTGTTACAATTACTTTAGCCATAGTAAAAAAAAATTGTGCCGTTTATTAAATGCCGTTATTACATGTAAAATCATGTTTTGGTGCACTTATTGAAGCTCATTTCTATTAATTTTATCATCCGGTCGGTCACTAAAATATAAGAGTTTAAAATGTGCTCAAAAGAAATAAAATTGTTACTTCTAGAAGAAATCGAGAAAAATAAAATAATTTTGTTTGGTTATTTTTCCGATAAAATCACGAAAAAAGAAAAAAGTGATATTTGGATGCAAATCCATGAAAAAGCTAAGTCGAATGGTTTTTTTTGTGGAAAGTCGTGGAGTTATATTCGCGATGTTTTTTGGACCAATATCAAGCGGTGTACTATGGTAAGTACCTACATATGCTAATATTCCAATAAAATGTTTGTTAATTATTTACTTTATGAAAAGGTCAAGGTCGATAACAGAAAAAAGACGGGCTCTGGCGGTGGACTTGACGCACGGTTGAATGAAATTGACAACAAAGTTTTGGACATATTGGAGAAAGATGCTCCCGATATTATTGGCCTGCCAGTTCCCGAATCGCTTCATGATGATGTGACTAATGAGTCTTCTGGTATTTTTGAAGAAACTGAACTTGATATGGAAAATCAAAGATTTCCTTCGCAGAACACAAGTTGCAGAAAGAGTAAAAAAAATCCATCAACTTCGTCTGGTAAAAAGAATTGTGTACACAAATGTACTAATATTTTAAATTGCCTTTATATTTAGAACCCAAAAGGAAATATATCCTTGACGACGAAATTGCACAATTGAAGAAAGAGAAGTTAGTGTTGGAGATCGAAAATTTAAAGAAACAAAAAAAAAAACTAGATATGGAAATTGAAAAGCTGGATTTGGAAAAAAAGATGCTAAGCAATAATTTGATAGAAAAAGAGTGTAGTATTTTGACAATAAAAGAGTATTGATGCATATAATATGGATTTTTATTTTTCAAAACTATTGCCTAAACGAATTTATTATTTCCTGTCTACGTGTTATCCCACCTTGTGTGTTAAGTGTAGTGTTTTCTATTAATTGGTCTGCTTCATCTTCATCTTCTTCGTAATTTTCATCTTCATTTAAAGTATGTGAAGTTAGATTACAAAGCGTTACACAAACTTTTATTATATTGCAGGCGTATATGGGATTAACTCTTAACTGTTGTAGACACGGAAATTTTTCTTTCAACACACCAATTGCATTTTCGATGAGTCGCCTTGTTGACTTATGTGCGCGGTTGAACCTTTGAACTGCGTCATCATCTAAGTTGAATCCATCTTAGAACATAGCACACTGTTCCGCAGTACCCTTGCATCATGAACTTTTCCTGGCCATCTGGCACTGACATAGTAAAAGCGCAAGTCCGGGCCACATACAAGCATACAATTAATTGAGTGGCTTCCATGTCGATCAACGAAACGATCTTCATACTCATTTGGAGCGTCTATTTTTATCAAAGTTCCATCAATGCATCCAGCAACATTTGGCATTCCAGCAATAGAATAAAATTTTTCTATCACTTCCGAAGTATTTGTTGGCCAATTTACCTGATTAGCGAATACACTTTGGTTGATAGCATTGACAACTCTTTTAATTACACGACAAACCGTTGCCTTTGAAACTCCATGCATATCAGCTACACCATGATATTGAGACCCGTTACCTAGCCAATGCAAGGCTAGTAAAAGTTGCTGTTTAACTGACAGAGCATGATTACGATTAGTTTCATGTTGTATTAACGGTCCAATGCTTCTTAGCAATGTCTCGAAAGCGGAGAAGTTAATTCTAAATTTTTCATTAAATGTATGATATGTTAAAATATCAAAATTTATACGCTCTTTAAAAATTCGCGGTTCTCGTGTCTGATTACTTTCGTAGTCACTATCGTTACTGCTTGATATCATTTTTATTTTAAACTTCTTGACCACACGTTTTGTAAGCACTAATTTTGAACCACGAATAAACAAAATTGTTGCAGCACGTGATTTTATAGTCCCTCTACTCTTGTAAGAAATTCACTTGTAGTTACAAGTTTGTCACTAATAATTTTTTGCACAAATACTTTTATGAAACAGAAAAGTTCGCCGCAGTTGTAAATTCACTTGTAGTTACAAGCCTGGCACACTTGTAGTTATTAGTGAATCGGAATTCTTTATGAAACAAAAATGTGCACATAATTTACAAGTTACAAGTGAATTCACAAATAATTATTAGTGTTGTAGTTTTATGAAATAGGCCCCTGATAATTTAATCTAGAGTTAAGTTTTTAATTTTATATTATCTATAGCTATAGCTATTTTAGATAGCTATTAAAAAAATATATATTAAAAACCAAAAACCATACTTTATGAGTGTATTCCTTCACTTAATGTCATAACAATGCAATGGACAGTTTCCAAAACAGACGGCTAACCTTCAACTTCAATCGTCTACAGCTGGTACTACAAGAGCTTTGTTTAATTTCGAATCTTTAACATGCAGCGCATATATGCTATTGTTTTATTCAAATGTCTACTAAACAAGAGGATTACATTTACACTCTAATATCTAATATCCAACTTAAGCAAAAATACACATACCAACCCGCCAGTAAAAGTTTCAATTCATTCAACGAAACGGCAGCGCTAAATAAAGTAAATATAAAAAACGGGTCACAGCTCCCAGGGTCATGCTGATTCTTGTATAAATTGTCATACATATGTGAAAGGATAATGTCAGGAAATAGAGACCGGAAAATTATGTTGATTACAAGAAATCCACGGATGAAGCGGATGTAATTCAAAAGGATTTAAGTGCTTCCCTTGTTTGTGACGTAGCGTATGCTGATTCTGTATGTACTTGTGATGCTTTACCTTTTTTACGAGTCTATAGACCTACGTCTGGTTCTACTGATATTATGTATAGACATGTAATTTTGTATGAGGGCGTCCCCCTCTTAGAGTTGCCTATATAGCGGAAATTACTAACTGAAGTGGAAATGAATTGTTGATGGCTGCATGTGAAAGTCCTTTTAAGATGAACAATGATTAGAAATCGTATTCTGTAAACGGTTTCATAATTAAATTTAAGATAGAAAATCCAATCCAATTAACAGTAATTACATCGGGATTCAAAATACGTGATAGCATAATGTAGCATTACTTTGAATACATCTAACCTCAATTGAGAAACAATCAGCAAAAATCACACCACCTTGGATTTACATTTGTTATCCATTCACATTCCGTCGTCGAAGGTTTCCCCTCATTTACAATATGCAACTGCCAACAAACGGTGCACGTAAATCGAAAGGATAAAATGTCACCCCAATCAAATAAAAAGCTTTGCAACTGCCAATTCGCCATAAAACTGTGTATCGAAATGGTATCTCGTGTTGAACATTCGTGAACACACGAAATTTTAAGGGTAAGTGATTTATTCTGCTGCGAAAAAAGTCTGTATCAAGTATACATGAAAATATGTGATTTGGCACCCCCGAGAGTTAAGGAATTAGGACAGTATGACAGAAATGTCATTTATGGTACCTACCGTATTTTGTATTTACTCTTAACATGACGTGCTTTATTCGTATTTTTACCAATTTTTAGGAGTGGAAATAAATTGTCTTAGAGAATAATATAATATTGTTATATTGTATAAGAATCTCGCTATAGAATTAAAAGCTATATTCAATTTACGCTTAGAGTTAGCATCTGTGCAACCGAACAACTAACAGCCATACATTATTAAATGTATGACAATAACCTTTACCAATTTAAGTTTAACATTCGTAGGCAGGGTATCTCTTCATATTGATAAACTGCGTATAGCACCATAGATTTTAGACACCACTGAGTTGATGTGAAAGTTGGACACCAGTAACACCGGTAATGATTGCTACAGTGTTCTTGTACGTTGTCAAGACGGCAATCAGCTAAGGTCAGAGGGCATTGCGGTGATGTTACTCTACTTCTCAATAGTAAAATATCCCGTTTTTATGCCTTTTGACCATAGGACTAGAGGTACCTGATTTCAGTGGTGGTGTAAGCGCACTTAATGCAAACCGTGCCCAAGAATGCAAGGCTGGGGGTTAAACCAGCCGCTAACGAGCTTCTTCAGATGCACAGGCATGGTCTGTCGTATCTTTTGCCTTACTCCGGTATATCGGCTCTGCCGGAGTTGACCTCCTTTCCGTTCTACTCGTGGGTCCAAAATTTTCAAATGAACCAAACAAAAATAAAAAAAAACAAATTAATAAAAAAATACAAAAAAAAAATAAATAAACTTGAGGATAAGCAGGTCGGTACCTCTTCGGAAGAGGAGTTACTAGCCTCCTCTCAAGAGACGGTTACAGGCGTTGTGAAGGATACAAGTAGTATTCCCACGACGTCTGTGGTATCTCTAGAGACCTCTTCAGGCGACGCGCATTGTATAGTTAGTACACTCGCGGAGTCTCAGCCAATTAACACCCAACAAAACGCAGGCGATGGGCAGTGTATAGTTAGTACACTCGCTTCATCTAATGTCTTGCTTAAAACAACCGACTTAGACGTTGGAACATGTGCAGTCAGTACACCGACAGCGTCTAAGCCATTAAATACCAAAGCGATTCCGGCTAAGGTCGCTTGTGATGGCCAACAACCGAGTGTATCGAACATCACCAAAAGTCAGTACAGTAGAGCCTGCTTCATTCTCAGTAAGATAGCTAAGAATGAAGCGGCTGGTATTGCACATACCAAAGACAGCGACAAACACATATACCTCAAGATTGTTGAAGACTACAACAAACTCAAGGAAAAGCGGCTAGAGTCTGAAACCGCGAAGCGCAGTAGGTCTCATGATGAGCCAACTAACGCCTCAAAGCGGGGGAAGTTTTCAGCCTCCGGTAACTCATCTAAGCATGCGGAGGCCAAAGTCAAACCTAAACCGAAGCGCTCCAATACCCGGGCCGTAAGAGATGACCTGCAAGTTGCAATTATCGACGAGCAGCCGACTAATTGCGCAAGGTGGCGGACGCTTGGGGTGAGATTGAGGCCAAGCTATCTGAGATGGTTATGGACTTTCTGCTGGACAATCCGGGTGGCCCTCTGCCTTGCTTCGATTCCGAAGAAGTGGTTAGGGGTATTAGGGTGGTTAAATGTGCGGACAAATTTTCGAGGGATTTCCTCGAAAACTGTGTTGCCAAGATTCGGAACAACTGGACGGGTTTTAGTTTGAAGCTCGTTCCAGCCGATGACATTCCTTGGCGACCGCGAGCCCGCATTTGGCTACCCAATATGCACTTAGACAGGGTCAAACTGATCCAGGTCCTACAGCTGCACAACCCCGGAATTCCCATGACTGACTGGTCCGTCCTTAAGGTAGAGACACCAACCCCTCACACTAAGCCCTTCCTCCTACTCATCAACGAGGAGTCTCTAGAAGCCCTAGAGAAGGCCGATAACAGATTGAGGTTTGGCATCAGACATGCCAAACTCAAAATATTCAGGTCAGCGCGTCCAGGTGAAGACCCGGACGAAGTCGATGACGCCAACAATTTGTTGGAAGTCCTGCGACTAGATGCCACATCCACACGAGATGCTCAGAGTTCTGCAGATTAACTTGCAGCACTCTAGGTGCGCTAGTAAAAACCTCCTAGTCTTTCTGAAAGAGGAAGACATCGACATCAGCCTAATTCAAGAACCCTGGGTGGGAGGTTCCACTATCAAAGGGCTCAATGACAAGGACTACAACCTTTTCTACAACATCGACAAACATAACGGTAAGCCAAGATCCTGTATTTTAGTTAAAAAAACATATCAAAGCTTTCTTTTGTCCCAACCTCAGCTGCAACGACCTTGCTGTTATACGGATTGAAGCTGGTAAGCAGGAGTGTCTGTATGCTGCTTCGGCCTATATGGCACATAACCAGAATGCTCCGCCGAAGGAGGTAGAGTTTCTCTCAGCCACCTTATCAAAAAGGAAGACCCACTTGATTCTGGGCTGCGATGCCAATGCCAGGCATACCCTGTGGGGTAGCTCAGAGATCAATGAACGAGGTGAGTCTCTTTTTGATTTTATAATTCATAACAACCTGTCAATCTGCAACAAGGGTTGTACCCCAACCTTCACTTTCCCGAGCACGGTGAGTTTTAGGGGCTGGGAAGATGTCATTGACATCACACTAGCTACAAACAACGACAACCTAAAGGTGAATAACTGGAGAGTATCCAACCTGAAATCCTTCTCTGATCACAGCTGGATACTCTTTGATGTCAATATTCGGATTGATGCACCAATCCCCTTTAGAAATCCCAAAAGAATCAACTGGCCAAAGTTTGACCAAATAGTTAATTCTAGACTTCAAGCAATACCAAAATCTAAGTTCACTTCGACAGACGAACTGAATGCAGCTATCGTTACCTTTGAGAAGGCAATGAGTACTGCTTTCAAGGTCTCGTGTCCAGCCAGTTACGGTAGGAAAAAACTACCTCCCTGGTGGAGTGAGGACCTTAGTAAACTTAGGAATATGACCAGGGTCATTTTTAACATATGCCATAAATACAACTTTTGGCAGCCCTATAAAGATTGCCTTAGATAATACAAAGCGGCTATTCGTAGCGCCAAGAAAGAATCCTGGCAGGAATACTGCGAATCCATCAACACCCTTAAAGACTCTTCCAGACTGAGCAAAATCTTAGCGAAGGACCATTCAAACCCGTCCTTAATAAGAAAGTCGGATGGTAGCTGGGCAGAGACCTCATCCGAATCTCTGTCTATCCTAATTAACACACACTTCCCGGGTTGTAAAGAGGTGCCGCCAGCATCTGCTGACTCTCGGCCCGCTGACCATACAACTTGGGAAAATATCAAATCCATTATAACCAAAGAAAAGACATCCTGGGCAATTAATAGCTTCTCACCCTATAAATCACCTGGCCTTGACGGCATCTTGCCGATCATGCTACAAAACTCATTGGATACTGTATTACCGTGGTTGTTGCCAATTTATAGAAGTTGTATTTTATTAAACTTTATTCCACACTCATGGAGACGTGTCAGGGTAGTTTTTATACCAAAGGCGGGCAGACGTGGACATGAATCTGCAAAAGATTTTAGGCCCATCAGCCTTGCTTCCTTTATACTAAAGACCCTGGAGCGGATCCTTGACATCCATGTGCGAAGCATTCTTAATGAATCACCGCTATCCACATCACAACACGCTTATCTCAAAGGCAGATCGACTGAAACCGCTCTGCATGAGGTGATTGGGACCATCGAAAAGTCCCTCTACTACAAAGAGTACACCCTAGCCACTTTCCTTGATATAGAAGGGGCTTTCAATAATGTACAAACTGACAGCATACTAGAAGCCCTAACCGTAACTGGTGTAGAGGAGCATTTTAGCCAATGGATTATATCCATGCTAAGGTCTAGAATCATTCAATCAACACTAGGCAACAGCAGCTTAACGCGATATGCTGACAGAGGTACACCACAGGGCGGTGTGATATCTCCTCTGCTGTGGCTTATTGTTATGAACAAACTGTTAGTCCGACTTGATCGGGATAGGATTAAGGCAGTGGCATACGCGGACGACGTGGTGATCCTAGTGTCAGGAAAGTTTCTCCCAGTGATTAGCGAAATCATGGAGTACGCTCTGGGTTCTGTGAGCACGTGGGCTACAAGCTGTGGCCTGGGTGTTAATCCGAGCAAGACGGAAATGATGCTTTTCACCACGAAGACCAAAATACCAGCCTTTAACCTCCCCCGACTTAATGGACAAGCGCTCTCACTCTCATCCAATGCCAAATATCTAGGGACTATCCTAGATACTAAGCTTAATTGGAAAACCAACATAGAACAAAGGGTCAAGAAAGCATGTATAGCTTTCTATGCCTGTAGAAAAACATTCGGCAAAAGATGGGGCCTACAACCAAAGATGACACTTTGGATGTACACTGCTGTTGTTCGGCCGATACTCACCTATGGGGCACTAGTCTGGTGGCCTTCTGTGGGTAAAGGGTATATCATTGACAAACTGAAGAGGGTACAAAGAACTGCTTGTATCGGCACAACTGGGGCCATGAGATCTTGTCCTACTGATGCCTTAACGGTTCTTCTCCACCTTCTCCCTCTAGATATCCATATCAAAGATATTGCAATGTGTAGCGCAGTCAGGCTCAAAGAATCTGGCTGCTGGTTCAATAAGCCCTATGGGCACAGCAATATCCTAGATTCATTGCCAGCAGGTCTAGCTGACCATCATACCGACTACATGATACCCAAACTGAACTTCCACAATCACTTCACCGCTGGCTTTCCAACTAGAGAGGATTTGAAAAACGCATTGGTTGAAAAAGATTTTGACACACTTATTTACACCGACGGCTCCAAAATGGACTGCGGAGTGGGCGCCGGTGTCTACTCGGACACACTAAAAATAAAAAAATCGTTTCGCCTCCCTGATTCCTCCAGCGTATTCCAAGCGGAATTGTTGGCTATTAGGGAGGCATGTCACGCGATTAAACACGATAGTACTCCCAAGCAAAATATCGCTATTTTTGTCGACAGTCAAGCCGCTATTAAGGCGATTATTTCGGTATCGACGTCATCAAAACTAGTACTTCAATGCCAAAACGAACTGGCCTCCATTGGGAGTCGATACAGTATCACTCTCATATGGGTTCCAGGCCACAGTGACATAGATGGAAATGAACAGGCTGATGCCCTTGCCAGGTTGGGCTCGTCCCTTCCCAGCTCACGTGCAATCGGCATTCTCACTCCTTTAAAAACTATCATGAATAATATCAACACACACTCTCTTAAAACAGCTGAACATAGGTGGCGTAACCTCAGTGGGTGCGCCATTTCAAGAGATATGTGGCCTCGCTACAACAAGACTAAAACACGGGACCTCTTAAGCAGATCCCGTAAGGAAGTCTCCAGGGTGATAGCAATTACCACTGGACACTGGCCCATCGGTGACCATGCTGTTAGAATGGGTATACCCAACAACACCAACTGTCGCAGTTGCAAGGAGGTGGGGGAGAAGGAAACTCTAACTCACTTTCTGTGCAAATGCCCGGCTCTGTCAAGAGCAAGACAACGAACCCTAGGCAAACCTTTCTTTGACAATATCCGCGACCTCTCTGATAAACACATCAAAGAACTGATCGCCTTCCTTAATGCCACTGGTTGGATTTAGTACACGCCAACTAACAACAAGACATAACATTTAACCGCACGAGTGTTTGGCATCAAAACGGCGCACCTCAGCGCTAATTGTGTTTCGTCTTGTACGAACAGCCAATCAAACTAACTAACTAACTAACTGGACACCAACAAGTGTTTATGTATAGCAATCGATTTTGCCTTTGAAGGATTTAATAGGAGTCTATTATCAGTGGACCACTTGGTCAACGGTTTGAGCTCCTCGTTCATTCTTTTGACAGCATCGTCCATCCAACCAATGGGGAAATGAATGTAGATTTGCACATCATCAGCATAAATATGAAAAGGACAATTACGTAGAACAATTGGTAGGTCATAAATAAACATAGAGAATAACAAAGGACCAATTATTGAGTCTTGAGGCACACCACAGTTAACAGATTGAGATTCTGTAAATATGTTATTCAGACACTTTTCAAAATTCCTTACAGTTAAGCCAAAAACTACGTTTCACTAAAAAGGGGGCGTGGCAGTAGGCGGATTTCAAAAATGTTTACACTTGTTTTGCTCCACTGCACAAGAATCCTATATACCAAATTTCATTCTAATAGCTCAAAATTTAAGGCATAAAAATCGGTGACATACAGACGGACAGACGGACGGACAGGCAGACATGTCTAGATCGACTCAACTAGCGATTCTGAATTGATCCATATACTTTGAGGTATCGAAATTATTACAAACTTAATGTCAAAACTAATATACCCCTATGGGATAGGGTATATACACTATCAGAACGTCAACCAAATTTGATAATTTTGAAGCATTTGCTTTTTAATTAAATATAAAATTAAATAAATAGCTCATGTGTGGTTCATTTACGGATCCTTCAGAGATCTTCCTCCGCTGCATATCCGCGTTCCGAAACTCAGTTTTAGTAATATATCATAAACGGTGTATTGGACAACCGACATTTAGTCACGTGACTTTTAGTGAGAAATGCCTGGCGAAAGTAATTATTTACTTTTCTGATGAATTGTGAATAGATAAAAGTTCCTTATGGTTTGACAAAATCTGAGTTTTTTCTGATAGTAAACTTAACAGAGGGTAGATTTTACAAATATTTACACTTGCTAAAAATTGTCGGACGAACTAATATACCCCTATGGCATATTTTTTAGGGAAAGGGTATACAAATCCCCTAAAAGTAAGCTGAGTGTGTGATTTATGGACCAAATCTACATTTTTGTATTTCCATAAACGCCAAAAAAAGGACATTAGACATTAAGACATCAGCTGGGAGCAATAAAGAATTTATGTAGTACTTAGTTTCATTATCCTAGCTCAACAAGTAAGGCAAAAATGCTAGTAACATACGGATAGATAGAAAGACAGACACACACATGGCTAGATCGACTCAGCTTTCGATTTTCATTCGATCCATATATTATTTTGCAATGGTGGGAGTGTGGGAGGTGGGAGGGCTCAGTCACGCGATGGTTAGTGCGATCAACTGTCGCGCAAAAGGTCTGGGTTCGATTCCCAGCCGTAGCAATACCTAAATGATTTTTCACTGTCCCACTTCTCGTGATGATCTGACAAATCATCCGAGCAGTATCAATTGTCAAGAATAGCTTATCTCAATCTAGCCGTTCGGAGTCGGCATAAAACAGGAGGTCACGCCATCGTGCAGGAAGTACACACGCACATATGAATGGTTGTGAGAAAGCTAGGCCCAGGGTACTACTATTTTTTAATGGTGGGAGTGTATATCAATAATCGACTCGATGTTTGTAAGTGTTGAGTATCCAATCGAAAGATGTCTTGCTTATTGTGAATTCAATCAACTTTAGCAGATGGTTTTGATACATTTAGCGTATTCTACTTACGGATCTCTCAGAGGTTTTCCTTCATAGAAAAAATAAGCTTTATTGGATTTGGATTAACAAATCAGATGATGAAAACATGGAAATAGAAAAAATGGGAAGCGGCTAACCGATGCTTGTTAGCAGTGTTTATTAAAGTAAATGGATTAATATGCTTCTCATTAGTTGGTATTTGTATCCATATAAAAGGATACCCTCTGAACTACGCCTACAAAATCCTATCTGCCGTAATATGTGAACGCCTGAAACCGTTTACCAACGATATTGACATCATTGGTAGGACATAACGTGATGTCAGCCACGTTTGCTAGTATAGAGAAGGAAGCGGCAAAAATGGGTTTAGCATTAAATGAGGGTAAGACGTAGTATACGCTGTCAACACGAAAGGACACAGAACATCGACGAATTGGACAGAACGTCATCATTGACAGATATAACTTTGAGGTAGTACGGGACTTTGTCTACCTCGGCTCCGCTATTAACTCTGACAACAACATCTCGTCAGAAATCAAACGAAGAATAACTCTTGCTAACCGCTGTTTCTTCGGGCTAAGAAGGCAATTTAAAGCCCTCACTCGAGGATCATCCCAGTACCGACCTCAACCAACTTGGAGTGCGCAACTGGAGGCAGTTACCTAAGGACCGGGCTAATTGGAGAGGCATGTTGGTTGAGGCCCAGGTTCATCCCGGAATGTAGCGCCACTTAAGTAAGTAGGTAAGTATTATTTAGTATTTAACCGTTTCAAATATCTATATATGAAATTAAATAAGAGGAGGTATATTTGACGAAACACATGTGTCCCCAATTTAGTACATTTGGCTAAATGTTTAGATTATGTACTCAACTTTCCTAATTAAGATTTTGGAACCGGTTGTTTGCTCAAAGAAGATAAAGTGGTAAATAGCATCAAGCAATATATGCGTTTGTATTCATTCATTACCAATTTAACTAACTTTGATATTTTTTATGATAAATAAATTCTTTTACCGCATCCTTTAACATAGTAAAGTATTAATTTCAAAAAAAATATCGACCAGGAAAACAGGGACTACAACGAACGATTCTGAAATCGACTTTTGAAATTAATAGTGTTTTCAATTGGGATTCTCAGATGTTGGTCTTTAAATGATGGTTTTCAATGATAGCTAAGTATAATTGCACCCTAAGAAAGTTATTAATTTTAAACGAGATTTAGTGATCTAGATAAAAAAAATATCAATATTCAATATAATATCTTAAGGGATGATCCAGATCTAGATCTTAATAAAATAATCAATTTTTTGTCCCAATCGAAAACGCTATAAGCAAACACAAACGTAGAATATCTTCGGAGATTAAATTATTAGAGAATTCATTTGTATTTGTATATGCCTGTAAATTTTAAAAATGTAAGAGTGTAAAGTATCCCAGTGCGAAAGAGTACCACAGTGCTAAACATATTTTAAAGTGCCTGTTCCTACAGCGCCAGCGGGATATCTATCCAGTCTTATCCCCTTAAGCTGGTTAAAAAATGTGCTACCAAAACTATTTATTGCAATTATTATCAAACTTTCATTGAAAATGTCAAAAACAGAGACGGTACGACGTTTCAGATCAATTTGTTCGAAACAATTTGATGTAACAAAGTTTATATATTAATTTTAATTCTAAAACCACAACATTACATTTAGTGTAGTTATTATAGAGTGAAAAATAAAAAATAAATATTTGTATACTTTCAAAAAACAAAACAGACAGATTTTTAGTTTTCGAATAACATTTGTTTTTAATGTATTGCGTCAACTTCATTCTTAAAATGTTCATTATAAATAAAAATTCAAAAAGATGGTTCTTAAAAACGTGATTGAGGAATTTTATTAAACAATTAAACATAAATGCAAGTATAATTCGAGACTGTTAAACAAAATTTATCTAATCGTTATTTATAAAACCGTTGGATTACGTACTCAATGAAAGAAAATTAAATTAACGACTTGCATAAAATCTAAAACTTTAAACTCTAATACCAAGACAGGTATTTGAGTCAAAGGAAGAAGAGGTTATTTGAGTCAAAGGAGGGGACAAAACACATTCAAAGTAATTCTGTCCCCGTACTTTTGCAGTAAAAATTAGTAAATTCTCAAATATATTGGAGTGGAGGTAAATTCATTATAAATAATACAAATTTTTGAAAAATACGGGAACGCGTTTAAGTAAAAAATAGTAAAATTATATATTTTGTATACCTTAAAAGAATAAATGACATAAATCATCTGTCAATCGAGTTGTCATTTTTAGATAGCAACTGACATTATACTGTTTTCTACCAACACAGTTATTTCTGCAGTAAATTTGTTTACTGATTTTTATGGAGGGCTAGTTTTTCCCTCTCTCATAAGCTTTCTCTTTTAGTTATTTGTACAAGAACAGCAATAAGTAAGAAACAGTAAAAATCAGTAAGAATAAAAAAAATAATATTGTACGGGAACAGACTAAATGTTTGGATATAAACCCGACATTTTATTATTTTTCTGGATTTTTGGAACCATAACCAGTATCTTAACAGTGCTCAAAGAAAGCCGGTAAACTTGCAAAAACCATTCGGTGAAAAAAGGACACATTTCTCAAAAGGAAAAAAGATAATTAGAGTCTTAACATTTTTAGTCTTTAAAACTGTAAATGTGGCACCCCTTCGAGACATAACAACTCGAGTCATTTTTACTCTCCCGTTCCTAAGCTCGATGACAAATGAGAAACATGGAAATTTTATTTTAATTTTATTCAAAATGCGTTGGTATGGCAATCAACTGCGACTCACTCTCTTGTGCAATTTGGAGAAAAGTCCTGTTACTACCACCCACGACGACCTGTCCTATGCACCCATCATCAGTCAGCCTCAGCCCCACCATTCACCACGCACTCTCGAGTGTTTTGCGATGTTAAAATACAAAAAAGGACCCCAAAGTTGGAGAGGAACTCTCTCTCTCCTTTTCTCTCTGTAGTTATAGTTACACTTACACAGAGGAATTCGCTCATTTACCATTTTCGAGTAGGACACGTTTATTCGGAATAGAAAGTGAGAGAAAGCACATTTGTTTCATCTACTTTTACTGCTTGTAAAATAAGAACTATTCGGTGCCAAAAATAAACCAGGACATTAGGAATTGGGGGTGTATGTTATGTATAGTAAAGGCGGTGGTAAAGGTCACCATCCTCGTTCTGGTAGCCGTGAGCCAATGTCCATGCAAATGCTTTCTTCTTTAACGTGGGTAATCTCTTGGGTCGTAGTCGTGGTGTTTTCTTTTGAGAAATAAATTCGTTAAATGAATGTTAATGTGATGTCCCTGCCCCAGTTCACGCAGCGAGGTACACAGTTTATCGTTTACATAAAATAAGCATGTGGGGCACAAAGGCCAGGTACATTGTTTTTCATAAGAAATGGCCGGATGAAAATTTTCTACTTTTAAAAAAAGGTTCTGATGTTGTTGTTGTTTTTTTTATATCGCGGAAGCATATTCGCCGCGCCCTAGTGTTTTCAACTAGGATATCGGCCGCAGAACCAGTCTGTTTGTCTGTAATTGCTATCCACAGGGGTACACGCAAGGGGAGCGAGGGAGGTAATTAAAAAAGAAATATGAAATTCTGTATAATATCGTTATATCGACTGACTAACCTAACTTTAAGGATGACACAATTTTTGCCTTCGAAAGAGTCTTCTTCCTCTGTATATCCTTTAAGCATGTATCCGAACGGTTTTCTCTATTTTGGCGATGAACATCATGGTTGAACAGGGGATGCTTTGTTAATTGGAAGTCTAACAAGGTTGGGGCCACTCTTCTTCGGCTGGAATAAAATTATCCTTATCGGGATTCGATGATTTTCTTTTCGTTATTTTTTATTATTATTTTTTTTTTTTTTTTTGTATTTTTCACTTTTTAAACAGAAAACACTTTTACGGTTTTTTTTTCACACTTGTTTTATTCGCACGAGGATTTTTATATACTTTTAAATTTCTATTTATTATCTTTGACTCAAAAAGTATAATTTAATATAGTATCCTGCTAACGTTCCACGAAATTTGGCCGCACTCCGTACCGCACGCTGTCAAATTTGTAGCTCAACTGAATTTGTTGCGTGAGAGAGTACTGCGAACTAGTTGGCCCAGAAGAAGTAGGAAAAGGAACAGAACATCCTGTGCTAGAAAATAGCATTGGATGTGTGCGATGACGGCGGCATGATATGAGAGCGTTAATCAGGTTAAAGGTGTGTGTGTTGCCTATTGTTTGCACATGAATGAGTTTCTCGGGGAGATATGCGATACATACTCGGTTTATCATGTGAGAGCATATTCTTGTGAAGACTGAACAACGTTGCTACGGCCTATGAGTCTTATAAAGTTATCTATTATATTGTATCATGATAAAATTTAGAAATCTCTTTTTTTATTTAAATAAATTAAAATGACATTTAAAAGGATTTGTTGTTGTGAAATTATAAGGGGCTTATTTTGTGATTCTTTTTAGGTAGCTCTATTCGCCATATGTTGGTCATGCGCCTTTAAAAATCGAACAGGGATGTTTTTGAGGTTCACTGTGTAGTCGTGTAACATGAAACCGGCTGTTGATTCATTCGGACTTAAGTGTACCTACTTTTTCGGTAATATTCTAAAAAGATCGGTTAATACTATTTCTAAACATTCGCAGTGTTCTGACCGAACTAGAAAAATACTGACTAACGTCCCTTGGTTGAAGTTGAGTATGTGGAGCCAATTATTTATCAACAATAGTTACGTTTTTTCATACCATGGAACTGTGAATACACAAATGGCGGACAGAAAATTGTCTACGAAATCAATGGTAATATCCACAGCTCCAGAGGGGAAAACGACGGTAGTCGAGACCTCATGGGCAATCGCTCAATAATCGTCTGTGATTTGACAATTATTTTTTTAAGTGAACCAAATAAAGTGATATCGCCGACAGCAAAAACTACAATTGATCTTATTATCTCTTCATCATGAGAACCTCATTTTTTTAAATTCAAAAATAACAATTTTTTTTATATTTTTTGAACTAACTGTATGTAATTCACCATGTTAGCGCTGCTCTATCGATTAAGGGCGGGATTATAATGTCAGCGCAGCACCCCTTGCAAGCATTCCTACAAGTAGCTATGATGTAAATGTTTAGGAAAAGGATGAATGAGACAACAAAAATAAAACGAGCATGCACGTGCTAAATAGAAACACATGAACTAAGTATTAATATACGAAAATTAATGATCCTGATCAGTGCTAATAGATTTTCTGGGGATAGCAAAGAAATACAACTACTTACCGAAATATTAATTTTCGAGAATTTGGACATAAGCTGTTTGATTAGTCGCAGTTTTAGACTCAAGAC
Source organism: Rhingia campestris (assembly GCA_932526625.1). Lineage (NCBI taxonomy): Eukaryota > Metazoa > Arthropoda > Insecta > Diptera > Syrphidae > Rhingia > Rhingia campestris. Next base: position 221,424,032 of record OW052182.1, read on the forward strand.
GATGATGATAAAATTGCGAGTGGATATCTAGTGGATTCTAGAAACAGAAAGGAAAATCACGAGAAATCTTGTGGTGTTTTTTGTGGCGTTATGAGAGAAACTTAAATTGTATTGAGCTTATAGTATGATCTTTGGGACAGAATATCTTTTTATATGTACTGATACCATATTAGGTGATGGTTGGGTGTTGTAGAACGAAGGTAGACTCTGATTGGCGTTAACTTGGCAATGCACAGTGTTGCAACTCTGAATACACATCAAACGTGCTTATCTTTACCTCCAAGTGGTAACCATCGGGTACTGGTCTCATCCAACCGGATTTGACTTGCTAAACGATAAGTGCGAGTGTTGATAACACGACGAAAAACAGCAACACTATAAACACCCGGGTGAGAATGGCACGGATGAATACCCGGCCTGCTGTCCCAGGCGAACCTAGATGAGCTGCTCTGACATATTCGGACAACAGGTTGTCTAGGAATTTCAAGGGTTAGTCAGGCCCCTTGAACAGAGATGGTGGCGGATGAACCGAAAGGCCAACGGCAGCGCTCAATCCCGTAGTGGATACTGATGGCCCCGTGTCCTAGGGGTATCTAATAAATTGGAACTGGCCCTCCAGTTTGGGGGTTGTGCTTTGGGTTAACTACCCACCCACAGAAAAAAAACATGGTTACGAAGCAACCAATAGCCTTGGAAAGGACTGATTTTATTGTTGACGACCCTGCTTATCGAAAAAAGGACAACGACGTTCGTATCTGCACCTGGAATGTGAGAACATTAAACAGGAGAGGTGCAGCGAACAACTAGCGGAAGCCCTAAACTGCTACAAAGCAGACATTACTGCCATCCAGGAAATACGATGGGATGGGCCGGGCAAAAAGAGGATGAAAAACTGTGACATCTACTACGGACCGTGTTATAGTGAGCAGAAACAGCGACTATTCGGGTGCGGATTTGTTATAAGTGCCAGACTTAGGCAAGAAGTCTTATGTTTCCAAGACATTAGCGAACGCATAGTAACAATCCGCATCAAGGCCAAATTCGCCAACATAAGCCTTATATGCGCTCACGCTCCGACGGAAGAAAAAGATGATATAGCTAAGGATTGCTTCTACGAGCTCCTTGACAAAACCTATGAGCGACTACCGAAGTACGATGTTAAAATCGTGCTGGGAGATTTTAACGCAAAGGTAGGAAGAGAAGACATCTTTAGAAGTATTGTCGGAAAACATAGCCTACACGACAACACGTCTGGTAACGGACTTAGGCTAATTGATTTCGCTACGGAACGAAATGCCACTATAGCCAGCACACGGTTTCCTCACCACGATATCCATAAGGGGACATGGCGGTCTCCAGATCAACGAACGGTCAACCAAATTGATCACATTGCGATAGATAAGAGGCACGCATCCAGTATTTTGGATGTCGAACATTCCGAGGAGATAACATCGACTCAGATCACTACCTTGTAGCAGCCAAGGTAAGAATGCGGATATCCACCACGCCACAACAATCCAGAAATACAGTGAAAAAATTTAATGTCAGAAGACTGCAATCGCAAGAGACCGCCAAGACCTTCGCACAAGACGTATCCCTTAACCTCTCGATTAACACCATACCACCAGCATCGAATGTCGAAGAGCAATGGCAACGATGCCAACAGGCCATTAGGTCAGCCGCAACTGATGTGCTAGGTTTCTCGCGCCCACCAGCAAGAAACCCCTGGTTTGATGAGGAATGCCGACAGATGCTCGCAGCCAAGAACGAGGCCAACAAGGCTAAGCTGCAGGTGAAGACGAGAGCTGCCATTGAGCTCTATAGGCAAAGAAGAAGGGAAGAACATCGGCTTTTCAGCAAGAAGAAAAAAGAGCAAGAAAAGCGCGCGATCGAGGATATAGAGAGGTGCCACTCCAGGAACGATGTTCGCAAGTTTTACCAAAGTGTAAAACGTCAAAGCCAAGGATACAAGGCTCGAACAGAATCCTGTCGAGATGAACAAGGAAATATTGTAGTTGAGACACAGTCGATGCTGAGGATATGGAAGAACCACTTCTGCAGACTGTTAAACGGCGATGACGAACAACATTCCGCTGTCAGGCAGAACGAACCATTCAATATTGGCAACGACAGCGAAAACTGCCAACCACCCGACGTGAGTGAAGTGAGGATAGCAATATCTAAACTCAAGCTTAATAAGGCTGCCGGAAATGACGGCCTTCCCGCTGAGCTTTATAAGGCCGGCGGAGATGACTTGGTAAGTAACATCCACCAACTCATAAGCCAAATCTGGTCGGATGAAAATATGCCTGAAGAATGGAACCTCAGCATCGTTTGCCCGATCCACAAAAAAGGAGACCCTCTGAACTGCGCCAACTACAGAGGCATAAGTCTTCTCAACATCGCCTACAAGATCCTATCTGCCGTAATATGTGAACGCCTGAAACCGTTTACCAACAACCTGATTGGCCCTTATCAGTGTGGTTTTAGGCCAGGAAAGTCCACAACCAATCAAATTTTCACACTTCGGCAGATCCTGGAAAAAACTCAAGAAGTCCAAATCGATACCCACCACCTATTCATCGATTTCAAAGCCGCATATGACAGCATTTATAGAGACGAACTGTACAGAGCCATGTCTAGTTTTGGTATACCGCCCAAACTCGTCCGTTTGTGTAGGATGACGATAGAGAATTCTCGCTGCTCCATCAGGGTCGGAAATGACCTCACCGACATATTCGATACCAAAAAAGGATTTAGGCAAGGCGATGCGCTGTCATGTGACTTCTTTAATCTTTCTTCGGGCTAAGAAGGCAATTTAGTAGTAAAGCCCTCACTCGAACTACTAAGGAGATCCTATATAAGACCCTGATCATCCCAGTCCTGCTCTACGGCGCTGAAGCATGGACCGTTTCAAAAGCGGATGAAGAAATCCTTGGTAGATTCGAGAGGAAAATTCTTCGAAAAATCTTCGGTCCCGTTTGCGTTGACGGGCTATGGAGAAGAAGATTCAACCAAGAACTATACGAGCTGTACAGCGACATGCCCCTGGTCAAAAAACTCCGCATTGGACGTTTAAGATGGCTAGGACATGTAGAACGAATGGACACCAATACTCCGGCTCGCAGAGTCTTCGATTCCCAGCCAGACGTCGGACGCAGTAGAGGAAGACCTCGCCTTAAGTGGCGCGCACAAGTGGAAACCGACCTCAACCAACTTGGAGTGCGCAACTGGAGGCAGTTAGCTAAGGACCGGGCTAATTAAAGAGGGATGTTGGTTGAGGACCAGGTTCATTCCGGACTGTAGCGCCACTTAAGTAAGTAGATACCATATTAGGTAGATTCTGGCAGAATTCTTACAACTACAAAGAGAAAACGCCAAAGGATGACAAAGGATGCCATAATCTACTTTTAATACAGTCCATTCTTCAGCACCATGGAGCTAGACTATTATTATCAGAGTCTTTTGAAGGATCTCCTTAGTAGTTCGAGCAAGATCTTCATTATTACATTGCCTTCTTGCCCCAAAGAAAATAGAGCAAGTGCAATTATTCTATCAAGAAATTAATTACATAATATGTTAAGTTTGGTTTGCTGTTAATTTTTATGTGAATTATGTTAGTTTTATTTTAGTAGAAGATATTATTAATTTTCTATATTGTAATAATTATTCGATAAACTTTCACGTTATTCTTGTTCTTATGAAAAAAAAAAATCGTACGGTATGAAATAGAATACCTGGGCCCCCATTCCGTTATGTGGTTATCATTTGACGAAAACATTTTGCCGGTACATCTTGCATCACGTAAGATCAATAGTCGTTATTGCTGTCTGCGATATCACTTTATTTGCTTCACTTCAAACAGTAATAGTAGGTGGGCATGACCGTGCATAGGGCGTAAGATGGTTGACGAGTACACGAAGTGAAGTATATTTCTTCAGGGGTTACCAAACGCGGATGATTTTTCTTAAATCGTCATTTCTTCTGAAACGACTAAATGGTCAGATTCGACCATTTAATGGTTGTACGTTCAATTTCTTAGAATTTGTTTAGGGAATGCTATTCTAATTCCTTCCTATTTAAATTTCAAAAATGTGATTTTAATTTTTATTCAGTCACTTCTACATTTCAACTGCATAAAAAAAATTATTAAATTTGAAATTGCACTGTAACGTAACGGCGACGGGAGACAACTGTTACAATGCAACAATGAAATAGTATATAAGTGATTAGTGATTGCTATTCGTTGGAAAATTCGTCTTAAAATTAATAGTATCCAATATAATACAATGTCGGAGTAAATACTAACACCTAAACCGTCGAAAAGTTAGGAGGAACTTTAGAGATAGCTCCAATCCATTAGAATTATCTCAAAACAGAAGAAGAAGAAGAAGAAGTTCAAGACTTATGTTTGAAGTTTGGTTTCACATGTTTTCACATGTTTACCTACTTTCATAGATTACAAAAATATTTTCGTCAAACTGACTGAGTGAAAGTGAAAAGGAAAATATTTTCCCTCTGTCATACTATTCAGAAAAGGAGTGTAAAGAAAAGTGAAACAGTTCCCGTAGAATTTTTATTCGCAATTGGGTTGCATAATTTGTCTGCTCATACTTTCTAATAACACAAAACCGCTGGTTATTATAAACTGATTCCAAGCGTATCAGGTTCACGCCAGCGGAACAGCGTCGTTTCAACAGAGCGCTGAAACAGGGTAGCAGCATAGAGCAAGCCCGCATCTTTGCAAAAACAAAAGATGATGCCAAAGAAGCCAAACGCATGAGATCTGAGGACAACACACCACCTCAGTCCGAAGCGAAGCGAGCTCGCACTGGGAAAACAACCTCTGACAGAACCACCTATAGAGATATAGCGAGCTATGTCAGATTGGGTGTCGTACCAGTCGATATCGATCGCAATCCTCTCACGAATGAACAAATGGTTCAGATACAAGAGAGGATTATGGACATCACGATCGAACTGCGCGACGGGGATGCAAAGCCAGCTTTCCGCGGGACAACTTTCAAAGCCGGATGGCTCTTGTTAGTATGTGCGGACATCACCACTTCAGAGTGGATGAAAACAAACTTCCTCAGACTAAAGGAGAAATGCGAGTTGGAAGTAATGCTTGTGGGAGAGGAAGACTTTCCGAAACCACATATTGTCAGAGCTCTCTTCCCGCAGAGTACCGGAGTTACAAATGAGAGAATACTGGCAATACTAGACGGTCAAAACAGAGACCTTAATACGAGAACGTGGAGAGTTCTGCAAAGATCGGACGAGAAAGACGTCGCCCACATGGTCTTTGCAATAAACGAGAGTGCGATGCGTAGGCTTGCGGAGCTAAAGGGGATGGTATCATACAGATTTGGACAAATCAAGATCATCCTTAAAGGATCCGAAAAGTCTGCAATTTAGACCCGAAAAAAATAGTGTAAATGACACTGATAAAAAGAAAAAGTCGTCAGAAAAAACAAGCGCCAGCTCGTCGCAACCAGCAGCCAGTATTAGTACTGCCGCCGGAAGCGATATAAAGAAGACTGGTTCACTGCCTATGACGTTAACATCAGCCAGCTACAGTTTAGACCAAAGCTAGCTGCGGAACGGGCGCGTGAACGGCAAAAACACGGACAGCGTAAAAACGGTCCGAGAGATAGACACGAAGGTCTTTCTCAACAGGGTATCGTACGCAGAAGAGGCGATAACAAGCCTTATAGGGTACGAAACCCTGAGCACGGTAGGAAGCGATGACCACCCTACTAAATGTGCTGCAGGCAAACCTGCACCGAGCTATAGGTGCCTCGGACACCTACAACCAAAGATGTGCCGAAGGGAACATCGCTCTAGGTTTAATCCAGGAGCCATGGGCAACAAGGGTAAGATATTTGGTTTACAAAGTAAAACCAGAGAGCTCATCTTCGCCCGGGGAAATTTTAGACCAAGGGCAGCTCTTTTAGTTACAAAAGATATAAAATTCTCAACCATTCCAGGTTTCATTACCAAAGAACTGGTGGCTGTCCTTTTAGAAAGACGCAACGGCCGAGAGCTACAAAAAATTGTATGCGCATCGGCGTACTTTGCTGGAGATGACGAAATACCACCTCGCCCAGTACAGGAACTTGTCCAGTACTGCCAGACCCAGCAACTACATCTTATCTTCGGCTGCGACGCCAACGCGCATAACACAATATGGGGCAGTCGAGATACAAACAAAAGAGGTGAGTTCTTATTAGATTACCTATACAGCAACAATTTAGTTATACTAAATAAGGGTAATAAACCCACGTTTAGAAACGTTTTAAGAGAAGAAGTTTTAGACCTTACCATCTATTCTCCTTTTGTACAAAACACCGTCGAAAATTGGCACGTTTCTGGTGAGGCATCTTTATCGGATCACATGCACATAAGTTTTCAATTAAGATGCAACACCGAGGATGCGCCGATTAAATACGACAACAAACTCACAAATTGGAGAACGTATCGAGAAAATCTATCGATTAAATGTGACATACTTCCATAAAAACCTTCATGTGTAAGTGAAGCGGAAGTCGCACAATGTCAACTAAATGACATTATCATCTCATCTTTTACAAATAGCTGTAAGGTTAAACGCACTGTGGCAAAGAGGTGCACACCATGGTGGAACGATAACCTAGAAAGTTTCCGTAAAAGAGTAAGAAAACTTTTCAATAAAGCCAAACGCACCGGAAAGTGGGACCAATACAAATAGCTGTAAGGTTAAACGCACTGTGGCAAAGAGGTGCACACCATGGTGGAACGATAACCTAGAAAGTTTCCGTAAAAGAGTAAGAAAACTTTTCAATAAAGCCAAACGCACCGGAAAGTGGGACCAATATAAATCTCTACTTACCCAATACAACATAGAGTTGCGAAAATCAAAAAGAGCGTCCTGGCGCAAATACTGTGAGGAACTCGAAGAGCTTCCGGCGGTGGCACGTCTCCAGAGGGCACTCTCGAAAGATAAAACAATCTGCATGGGATTACTAGTCAAAGCTGACGGTAAAATCACAAATCACTAGGTTTTCTAAATCGATGTAAGAAATATTTCACCCCCTCTGATCTGGCCACAATATATAAAGCGTTTATACGCCCAAAACTTGAATTCAACGCCCACGTCTGGTCAGGTGCACCAAAATCAACATTGCACCTACTAGATAGGATTCAAACGCGTGCGAAAAAACTTATAGGAGACATAAGAATAGCGAACTCCTTAGATTCGCTCGAACACCGTCGAAACATCTCCTGCCTTACCTTGTTTTATCGCTATTTTAACAACCAATGTTCAAATGAAATAGCCAGCTGCATTCCTCCCATTCAACAATTCAGCCGCAATACTCGTTACGCAATGAATGCAAATCAGTTTACCCTTAAGCCTATCTTCGGACGTACACTGAAATACAGAGATTCGTACATAAACCGAACAACACGAATGTGGAATGCTCTACCAAACTCTGTTTTTCCTTTCCATTATAACTTACAGACATTTAAAACCAATGTGCATCGGTATCTCATTTCTTCTTATCCCTAATTTCCTTAACGCCCGCACTGTGCTAAAACATATAAAGGGTATTCATAACCCCTTGAGTGCGCGCAAATTATAAAAAAAAAAAAAAAAAAACATGCGACCGGGAAGAAACGTTGACCACAAATACGGCTTACACAATTAACGAAAAACTGAGTTTTCTTCCAAAAGTTTTCCAAAACTACTTAACACGTATACCAACGAACAGCGTTCGTCGACATTTCAAAAGTAAAATTGTTAAATCAGACTTAAAGGAATATTTACAAATTGCATGTTGAAAACCTTTAACAAAATGACGAAATGATTTCGTGACTGTCAAGTCGTAACCTACCAGATTTCAATAACTGAAAATGTATAAGAAAAATTCAGGCTTCTGTGATCACTGGTCCTCCTCTCGCAATGTCCTCACAAATAATTCGAGTAGTATCGATTGTCAAGAAAAGCTTATCGGCATAAAACAGGAGGTGCCGCCATCGTGCAAGGAGGTGCACACAAGGAGGTTTTGTGTCTGTTGCCCCAAAATTTTATATATTTAAAAAAACAATGAGAACAGAGCTTTATCTAAGATATTTTCGGAACGCAGTCAATCGTTATCCATTAATTGAAACGAATGGTTGCTCAACTAGGTCGTAAGTAGTTGCTTCTTGCTCCTTGCTTTGAAACTTAATTTGAATGAAAGCAGTAAAAGCATTCATGTGGAAGTAAATAGTGATTTCCGTCATTGGCATTAACTTAAAATTGCATAACATACTAGCATACTCTTAATTCTCTCTTTTTTTGCAAAAACTGTCTACAACATAACTACAGTTTTTGATGATTCTATCGACCATATTAGGGTGCTCTGATTCCGAATGATTGATGAACTCGAAATTTAGATAAATATCTACAATTATTGTCAAATAAAAGGCGCTTACAGTTGTCACCATCACTTTGGATTTTTCTTGTTTGAACCACTGTGTCCGGGATATGTGCTATGAAATCAGTGGCTCAGAGAAAGAATAACAATAATGTTATATCAAGCCTCATCACCAACAGAATTTTTACTTTACGTTCAACTGCCTCGCTTGATCTTCGGTAGTATGCAATGTTGTTGCCTTAAAACCTGCAATTAAATGCACAAAACCGATTTCTCATTACTTGCTTTTTTTATTTATTTCAAATAAATTGATATTAGTCTGGAACATTTTTTTTCAATTTGTTATATATCTACTTTTGCTTAGCATTAATAAATAAACTGTATGTATGTATGCTTTCCAATATTAAACAGAACAAAATTAATAAACGTCTGTAATCATAATTCAACTACACATTAATGTATAAAAATAACCAGTTATTTTAGGTTTGTATTTTTTAATTGCCTAATTGATAAATAATAACAGTACATACGTAGGGACGTTGGGAGCATCATCACATTTGTTTCGTACGTCTCCTTTTCATATCACCAGATCAACGACGATCAGAACGTTGGATGGTTGCGTATAAAGAATACATCGTGCTCCTTGTCGATCCACTTAATTAGTTTGTCTACATACTTTATTACTAAGCCCTTGTCGACCGTGGGCTCGAAAACAGCATACAATTCCGATGCTGCAGTTACCCATGCCAGTACGACTTCTTTCTCCTTGACTTCGTAGATTAATTTCAACGGTCGGCTGGTGTTGTGGATGCGATGATGTAAGTCACAGTAGATAGCCTCCAAGCGCTCGAACTCCGAAAGCGTTGTATACGGCGGATTGATTTCGGAACACAGCAACTGATGTGATGAAGATTTCGGCTTGTATAGGAAATGCCGTAACTCTGGAATTCCAATTGCGGTTAAACTGAGTTTTGTGTCTAGCTTCGGATCTTTGATTATTTGTCCGCTTATCGCCTCCAAGCAATGGGTACGGCGAAGTTTTTCTGTGATTTTCTTCTTGGCATCGGACAGAGTGAAGAAAACGTCACGATCAACAGAGAGTAGCAGAAGACATGATTGGCAATCGTCCGATAGGTAAGAAACGTGAGCATGCAGGTACCCATTCATGTCAAACTTGGGCAAGCATATGGGAATCCAGTTCTCCATTCGCTTGAAACTCTCTGAGCATTCGATAAGGTTGAAAATTAATCTGAAGAAATGAGTAAATCAGTCTAAGATCTAGAGTACCTAAAGTAAATATGAATGCACATAGCATAGGACTATATTTCACCTCAAATCTGCAGGATGTATGGAATACTTCTTCATTCGAACTAAGGCGATCAATTTGTTGTTTGCTATCAGAACCGCAAATACTAGATTTTTGATTTTAGAGCAATTGCTTTGAATTGCGTTTGTGATATTATTCCGTATCGTCGTGGTGAGCGGCATCACGCGAATCGTATTCGTAAGAAAGGTAAACACGTTGTTTGTTACTGAAAATGTTGCGATACCAAATAAGACCATAAATAAATTAAATGACTTTGAAGTAAATTACTCTTCTTATTGCTACTGTCGTTGGCCAAAAGATGAAAGATTAAGCGCTCGCTGCCAGCCAACAGTCGTCGTAAGTCGAAATTTTTTCGTTTCTCGAAAATCTTCGTCATGTGTGAGTACGTCAATGTGGAGAGTATTTGATTGTACACATCGCTAAAAGAAAAATAAATGATTTTAACCATTCATGGCAGAGAAAGGCTTACATGATGCTCACGTCAATTGCATTTGTAATTGCTGCACACTCATGTTACTCCTAGATGCCGCCACAAGTATGAGCGAGTTTCGCACAAGGAAAACAAACTTTATTCCGTCCGCATGAATCGATGTGATAGCATCTAGCCCATGTTGCACAAAGCTAACCAATGCCTGGATGACACCAAACAAAGTGGCCAACTTATCCTCTGTACCGTGCAGCGAGTAGATGGGCTTCCCCGCTTCACTTAGTATGAAAATATGTTTCTTTTGCAATAGCCATTCGCTATTATGAAGGTAATCTACTTCTTCATCCGCTATAGAGAGGGAGGATGTTGTTGCGCTCAAATTATCCTCAGAACCGTCGAGTTCCTTGCTTCTTTCACTAGAAAATGAATCGGATTTCTTTACATTCCCGTTGGGCTTTAGTGTCTGATCATTGGAAGTTAGCTCTGCTTGGATATCCTGTATAATGCTATACTTATTGTCCTCCTGCTCTTGAAAAAAATCTTCGCCTTCAGCGTCAGCGTATTCGTCCGCTGTTGTATTGGAAATCGCTTCTTCATCCAAATCCATGATGTTTATAGGGGTTTAGTCGATGGTGTGCTGCCAGTAGGGTGTTATTATTGCATTATGTGGAGAAATCGGTTAACTCGGATATATTTTTTTTTTATTTTAATTTCGTTTCATAAATCAAATGAAAGAAGTGTTTTGTTGAAGGTTTTTTTTTGTTCTGCTGTCAAACAAATGACAGATGACAGTCATACAAGTGCAAGGTATGTTTGATTTGGTGGTAAATTATAGCAAAATAGAAATGGACGTAATCATGCTCAATGATGAAGTAGGGAAGAGATAGGGGCATAAATTTACTTTAGCAGAAACTCACTTTTTTCACTTTTTTTGGCTTAAACGATTCGTCTTTACGTGCTGATCATTAATCCGTTTTTAAAAACCGTCGCTCACATTTAGTTTAAAAGTTATGCTTATGACAAAATTTCACTTTTTGGGTTATATTTCCATACAAATTGTTGTTGTTTGACATTTCTGTGTTTTTTTTTACTTCAGTGGTTAACGCGGCATTGCCAGTTTCAAAAAAAAACTTATAAAATAAAAATATTATAACTTAAAAAACTGTTGACTAAGGCCTGCCTGACGACTTTACATACCCTGAGTGGAGCAACGAAGTTGCGTGAGCGTGGACTGTCCCCAGAAAGAGAGTTGAAATCCTTTTTTCCCGCGAAGCGGGCCACCCAGGGTACTGTTAACGAAAAAAACTGTTGACTAAGGCGCCTGCCTGACGACTTTACATACCCTGAGTGGAGCAACGAAGTTGCGTGAGCGTGCACTGTCCCCAGAAAGAGAGTTGAAATCCGTTTTTCCCGCGAAGCGGGCCACCCAGGGTACTATTAACGAAAACACTGTTGATTAAGGTGCCTGCCAGACAACTTCACATACTCATATATGTATTTACATATTTTTTTATTTTGGGTATTTTTATTTATCATTTCAATTTTTTTTTTATCTGGCAATGCTGCACTGGAATATTCTTCTTCGTATTTATTATTCAGGTACGTGTGAAATGTCAAAAAGTGGTTGATTTCCATATGGATTTTTCGAATTTTAATTATTGAATAACTTTTAAACTAATTGAGAGCGACGATTTTAAAAAATTGCTAAATTATCAGCATAAAATAGTGAGTGGAATAAAAAAAAAGTGAAAAAAGGCATTTTTGCTAAAGTAAATTTGTTCCGAGATAGGGAACTTTCGTACGTCTTCCCCGATTTGTCACGTGTCATTTTGACACATAAATTAGCTGGGCTGCAAACAAGTGTGTGTGAAGCAAGGAATGTGTGTATCTGGTTGGACCGTGGTGACCAATTTAACTGTCAAAATCCTGGAAAATTACAGGATTAGCTTGTAGGCAAAACGTAAAGTCCTGGAAAGTTTCCTATCTCTTCTTTACCTGATCTCTGATCATGATGCATAGAGAATCATGGCTGAAACACAATCATGCTTTGGAGCTTTGCTTTACCAACGTTACGCCCAACTGCTTTGCGCACGCTTTGACATATTTATTTTCTCAGCGGTTTCAACTTCTGCTACAAAAATGGGGGAATGATTAAAATCTTTGCTAAAAATATCGTATTCCACAACCTTCTCAGAAAATAATCCAGAAAACAACAACAAATATTTTGACAATTCACACTTTTTCCAACCTTTGCTTTGCCCATGGCGCTTTACAGCAACGTTACGTTAAGATTTTACGTTTTTCATTTTGAGGTGGAAACTCAACGCCAGGCAAAGCTAAATTGGGATAGGTAACATTGATTTCATATGGTTGAACTAGGTGCGTCAGCCAACGCAACGCACCAAAGCGTGATTGTGTTTCAGCCATCATTGACACACTAGTGGTATACTGAGATATGACGATGTATACGGATGTACCACCTATCTGTTAGGAAATACCACGACATGCAGCAGCATGGTATTTGAGTGGCTTTATCCTAGCATTTTTTAGTTTTACCGTTAGATACATAGAATTCTACTGATCGCAGCGCCATTCTCCCTAAGTGGTACGATTAAGAATTATATTTTCCAATTGCCATTTCTCAACTCATACTACATGAAGCGTGTAGCACCACCAAATGTATTGCCAATACAATGGTATCCATGTATTCCATAGTATTTAAACCACCAGTTTGTCAAATGTAGAATAGGTAAATTGCTGGTATTCGCCTTAATGAGATAATAGATCATTATCTCAAAATACCAACCTGAAAAAAAGCTTTTTTTAAGCTAGCCAATTCCACCACTACTCCACTATCAATCCAAACCTCTAGATTACTACTTGGACATACCCAGCTTACAGATACCTATTTAATCAACAGGAACACAGATCCGATTTGCCAGTTTTGTCAATCCAACCAAATTTCAAATATAAAACATCAAACATTAGATTGTCTACAAACAAAAACAGCTTACATAACAAAAGACTTAAAAATACTTTTATTTGTTCCTTCAGAACAAAATATAAAAAAGTTTTCCTAAGGCCCGGTTTTTCAGTGCGAGATCATCCTAATTTCGGGATTAAACCCGTGTTAACTGGAGAAAGTAGTTTTCAGTCAATTTAAATCCAGACTCTAGAGTTAATACTACGTTCTCACTGAGCAAAAAAGCTCATTTCGGAAATTAATTTGCAAATACGATTAAATTTCCCATACAAAATCAAATTTCCGTAATGTGATAATACCTTCAAATTTGTGGGAAATGTGGTTTCTAATATGAAAAAATAAGAGGTCAAACAAACGAACAAAACTTTTTTCATTGGAATGGTACAGCTGAAATGTCAAATTGGATGAGATTCATGTGACAAAAAAGGGAGGGTTGATTGTAAAAATGTAAACATTGGAAACTTTCTCCCGAAAAATGTATTTTTTCAGTTTGTTATTTATACAACAATTGATGGTACATTTATTGCTCTGTATTTGCTGCTTTAATTTCGTCCAGAACCTCCTTGCAGTTTTCCATTTTAATTTCAGAGTCGACAACATTTGAATCCGGAACCGAAGTCTCTGCATATCCCGCTTCCTCTGTTTTCAATCGCCAGTTGTCAAACGTAATTCGAAAACTTAGTGAGAACACCTTTTTTGGTGAAATTGGAAATAATCTCATTTGAACCCCAGTGAGAACGTAGTATAACTTCGAGTTAACCCTGCAAGTTTGGTGAATTAACCCGGGGATTAAATTACTAGATGATAAAATAGCAAGAGAACAATTATTTTCAATTCCATTAACGTGGACATTTTATTAAATTTTTAGAATCTATTTACGTGTACGATATTTTTTAAATACAGATCTCGGCGACTGGAAATTGTTTTAAGATGAGACAGAAATCTAAAGCGTTTTTTTTTTTGCGTTTTCATTTATTTGTGGAAAAGGAAACCAAACAGTTGTAACTGAGTTGTTGCAAATTCTATACATTTTGATAATAAGCTGTTAGCGCAGAGTTAACTCAGCACTGAAAAAACTGGCCTAAGTGCCTGGCTATACGTTCATTAAAATAAAAAAAGAAGACAGGTAGATTTTGTGTGAGCCAAAAGTTATAGCAATCATTGAACAAAACATGACACTACTGAAATTGTATTTGTGATTTTCTGCGAAAACTATAATTAAAAATTAAAATATTTTTGGATTATCATGTTCAAAAATTCATAAGCTTTGTTTCGACACCAACTCGCCAATGGTTGAATTTATAAAAAAGCGCAATGAGTAAAAGAAAATTTCAAATGATGGTTTTCAATGATAGCTATAACCGCAACCTATAATAGTGCTTACACACCGAATCATAAACTGAGTTTTTGGCAAAAAGTTTACGTAAACCACTGGATGCTTTCACACCGAACTCTGACCAGGTTTCGTTTGACATTTCAATCAGCTGTGAATTGTGATTTGTGATACTAGCTGCAACATTTGTGTATGAAAATATTGTAATTGAATAATAAAATGAATTCTAATATAATCAAACTAATATTAGCATTTGAAGTTCAAAATGAAAAACATCTAAAGATTTTGACAACAGTTTTTGACTCTCAAGCCCGCCGCTGCGAAAAAAACGCAAACAAATGCTTCTTCTTTTTTGTTGTTTTTCTTTTCAATGTTCAATTTTAATTATACAAAATTAAAATGGATACTGTATATGAAGAAAATTTTTCTGAGACCCGAAAAAAAAACATTTGTTTTGACAGCGAGTTCATCAGCTGTTTTGTGGGACGTGTGGAACACGTGTAGAATGTATGAAAAAGTGTGTTCTTTCTAACAACCTTCAACGAGATGACGTCTGCGAAGTGAATATGAGAAGGTTATTTCGTAACCTACTAGGTTTTGAGAACTGACATGTTTAGGAAAACTCGGTTTTCGATGAAGGTTTCAGGTGTTTTTGCGAAAACTCAGTTTTCGGTTCGGTGTGAATGCAAGGATCTCTGCTTAATAAAGGCCTTCCCAGATTGCATATCTGTAGCTAGTATCTTGCATCGCTGTCAAAAGAGGGATTCATTTCTATCATGAAGTTGCGCTCTATTCAACTTCAACCTACAGATTCACGAAGATACACATTGTGTAAGCGCTGACGGGTTGCCTTGTTTTTAACTTTTCACTCAGCTACAGATACGCATTCTGGTCGGCGCTTAAGTTGAAAATAATTGGTTGGTGTATATCAGCCTTAAACAGAAATTTGGAAACGGCAACCCACTTTTATAACATCTATGACACTTAAACCAGCCGCTGTAGTGGTAGTCATAGTCCCAATTCCGAAACGTCAAACAGGTGTTAAAAATTTATTTCTCACAAAATTTTCCAAAAATCTTAAACAATTAAATAAATATCATGTCCAAAACAATGTATTATCAAAATAACCAATATGCGCGTGTTATGAATCTGAAATATAAATCCAAATATAAGAAAATCAAGCGAATTATCAAGAACTATGTGTTCGTAAGTTGCTTTACCCCGAATATATTTTGTAAATAATGATTAATATATACGCATACATTTTTAGGAAAATGCAGCACTTTGTGACCAAATTGCTCAAATTCAAGAAGACATAATCGTCAGCAAAGAAGAGAGGCGGTTTCTACTCAAGCGATTAATTCAACATGAGAACGATATTGGCCACAGCATTATACAGGACAGCAACGCCCCAGCAAATGGTGGAACAGTTGCCATAGTTCCTCGTGTTCCCGGAAAGCGCGGTCCAAAAAAACGCATAAAGACAGAAGATGGAACTAGTTCGACTAAACAGAAAGAGAAGGCAAATGGAAAGACTCCCGGACCAAAGAAATCAACTGTGATTCAAAAAGTTCCTTACGATGCACAAGGAAAACCAATTTTTCCCATCAATCTAGGAGGCTTTGTGCTGCATTCACTGGGAGAAATTACAGTCGAGAACACAAATTTCCACACGGAAAATTGGATCTACCCGGTAGGGTATGTGGCCACCCGAGTGTATTCGCATCCTAAAGAGCCCGAGCGTAAATGCGTCTTCACTTGTAAGATCCTCAACAACTCTGGGGTGCCACAGTTCCAAATCATACCAGACGCTGAGTTTGATCACGTCTTCTTTGGCGAATCGGCTAACATCTGTCACCTAGGTCTTCTGGAGACCATTATCAGAGTTTCTGATGTAGCCAACCTTCCACTGCGAGCCCAGGGTGAACGCTTCTTTGGGCTAGGCAATCCCACAGTAATGTCGCTGCTGCAATCCCAGGCCAATTTTAAGAAACTGCAAAACTTTAAGGGTTTCATTGTGGATGGAGGATATGCTATCGAAGATAAGGACCCCACGCTAAGTTACGACGCACTGCAGACTCTGATCACTATCTCAGCCTACCACACAGTTCCCGAAGTGAAAGAGGAACCCCCAGACGAGTTGTTGGAATGAGACAGCGATGCCTTTCATTTTCTCTCGTTTATTTTATGAAGTAAAAAACACCTTGATTAACTCTAAGAAAAATTAAAATAAAATTATACTCATGGAACTACAAATACGTTTGTTGTCATTGTTTTGAAAATCGCAGTGAAGTTGTTTGATCAGCGCTTGGATACATTGTGAAGCGATCAAGTTTCTTTTCGGTAATATGTACACAACTTGCAAACGAAAACTGTCTCGAAAGTACTACGCGCGTACAAAAGCAAAGCGGGAGATAAATCAGCGAGGCGTGTGTTGCTTTCTGTCTGTTGTCCGTCGTCAGCGGTTAAATTTGTCTGACTTGAGCTTGCTACCGCATTCGTATGTTACTCACATTTGCCGATGACTGTCGGCTGCTACTACCGACACGACGTTCTGGGGTGTTTCTTGGAGGAGTCTGTCGGGATGTGTGTGTTGGCGTGGCAGTGATTGTTTTTTTCACTCGTACGGAGCGGTTAAACAGCAAATTGGATACAGCAACCACCGGCGAGAAGAGTCGCAGTGGGATATCACTGGAAAGAGAAAGATGATGTTTATACGTGCTTTATTATATTATTTGTAAGTTAGAGCGTCGTCATGTAATAAATTTGAATGGAATCTCAATTCTTGATTTGAACGTGCCGCCTTCCAAAATATGTGCATCATATGTGGTAACATAGGGAACTTTTCAGAGGAGACTTTACGAATTTCTCTCCAATAGTGCACGCTCAATGTGCAAACTATACATATCATCACCAAAGAAGAATTTCTATGGGCAGTTGAGATATTCAACTCATTCAAATCCTCTGGACCCGAAGGTATCAAAATTTAGGAGCTCCAATAAAACTATGATATCCTTCTACCTTAACTACGAGAAAGGAGGTAGAAGTAGTTTTTATTCCCAAAGCCTACATATTATTCCGAAGGATTTCCGTCCGATGTGTCTATTTCCCTTTTGAAAAAAAGGCTCCATAATGTATATTATGAACTCACAAGTCACTAAACTCAAAAGTGTGTCAACAACAATGTCAATGCATTTTAAGAGTTACGAGTTGATGATTCATTGAGAGCGATAGTAAATCGGACTTTGATGTTCATGTCTGCACCTGGACTGTAAGAACATTAAACAAGAGGTGTAGCCGAACAACTAGAGTAAGCCCAAACTTCTACAAAGCAGATATTACTAAGATTGGATGGACTGGGCAAAAGTGGAAGAAAAACGTTGGCATCTACCACGGACTGCATTATAGTGAACAGAAACAGCGACTATTCGAATATGGATTTCCTCATACTTTCAAGACATTACGAACGCACTGTAAAAATTCGCAACTAGGCCAAATTCGCCAACATAATCATAATATCCGCTCACACTCCGACGGTGGAACGAAAGACTGTTTCTACGAGCACCTTGACTAAACTTATGGCGACTACCGAAGTACGCTTTTAAAACCGTGCTGGGAGATTTTAACGCAGAGGTAGGAAGAGAAGACAGACATCTTTAGCAACAGACCATGTCTGGCAACGGACTAATTGGCTTCGATGCGGAACGCAAGAGACCGTCAAGTTCTTTGCAGAAGGCTTATCCCTTAACCTCTCCATTAACACCATACCTCCAGCATCTTATGCCGAATAACAACGGGAACGATGTCAACAAGCCATTAGTTCAGCCGCAACTGATGTGATAGTTTTTTTCGCGCCGACGGATGCTCACAGCCAAGAACGAGGCCTACAAGGCTAACAGATAAAGAAAAGAAAGCGATCGAAGACAAAACGGTTTTTGGTATAACACCCGTGCGTCTGTGCAGATGACCATGAATAATTCTAACTGATCCATCATGGAAACGACCTCACCAAAACATTCGATACCAAAAAAAAGATTTTTGCAAGGCGACATAATGTGATGTTACTTCTTTACCATCATTCTTGAGAGAATGGGTTTGGCAGTAAATAATTGTAAGACTAAGTATATGCTGTCAACACACAACATTGACGAATTGGGCAAAACGTCGCCATCGATAGATATAACTCAGTGTAATTGCCATTCCCAGTCGTCGTCTGGATGGGAGTCCGACGCAGTTGAATATGGCAACTCGACATATCATTTCGTCTTGCAGGTAGAAATCAAAGAAATTAATGAAGACTGGTTCTGGCTCATGTACAACGATATATCCAACAAGAATATCCGTATCTACAGCGACATCTATGCAAACATCAAATATTTCGGATCTATCAATCTTATTACATCTTAAACATATCTTAATGAGCGGGCAGAGGACATCAACATTTACCTTTTCTGAGTGCTGGGCCATACTTGTGGCTGAGATCAAGAAACTGCAGATAGACGAATGGCACAACTTGTCAATTGTAAAGGCAATACAGGCCCAATATCAATCAGATACTCCAAAAGCTGGATTAGGCGAAGGAGTAGAGCGTTCCACACGTTTTCTGTTCAAGGTAACTTCTGTTCGGTAACTTATTTTTTACCATCTAGGTGACCAAGTAAATATCAAGGTGATTTACATAGGCAAACAAGTTGAAGTCCATGTGGTATCACAAAGGACCTTCTTCATCCAAGCTACTCCTGCAGCTATCATAACCTACACTAACGTTGACACCCATTGCTCAGTTAAGCCGAACCCCGTGGTTAGCACGCGATTGAAGCCGAGATATCGTAGGGGAATGTTATTTGATCCAATCCATAGGTTAACCCCAAACCTATTATTACATGATAAACTTTGTTACTTACCTAGCTCCAACGACTGGTTGTGCCTCGTTTCCGCTCAATATAAAGAGAGGGAAAAATATGGAGAATATGCAGCTACTGCTCAAAGAAAAACACCAATTCAGTAAAAATGAAAAAGAAACAAACACTATGCAACTTACCTTACGATCACAGAGTTGGGTAAATTTGTTAAAACAGTCAGCGGGATACCAAATCCCAGAAAATATGGCCAGTTGCACTCAATATAGCTGAGACGTTTGTGCAGCTCCCATCCCATATTGAACCACTTGTACTCAAACGAATACAGCGAATAAAGTAAGCAAAGATGGACAAAGCAAAGTACACTGCCCACATAATTGAATGGCAATAAATTTACGAGCATACTCTGGACTAGAAACAGAGCTTGCACTAGCAAACTAAACAAAAAGTCAGCAATAAGTTTACTAATGTTCGGTATCATTTGTGGACGGCCTTTGCGAAACTTGTACGCCGCATTAGCTATATCTTGAAACCACAAGCTGCTGACTACCTTGCTGAGTAAAAATATCGGCAGAACCCACATCATTCCGAAGAGTATCGACAGTAACGATTGCAACCAGCCCCACACGTATTGCAGTTCGTCAGACTTATCGCCATAGCACCATGTTAGGACAAACTTTAGGCCGGGCAGAATCAGATTTTCGAAGAGAATTATACTCAGCCATGTAAACCCTCCGTTCAGCGCACAGCACTTAAACACCTGCTTCGCTATCTTCAGCTCACTAAAAGATTGTTATATTAAATACCATCTATCTGATGTATAACCATTACTCACCCCTTTTTAACATTGACAGCACCAGCTGGTGCCTTTGATCCTATTCTACGCTCATCAGTGGTTGATGACAGTCTTTCTTGATTTAAGGCCAAATCGCCACCATGTTGCGATGACTTTTCAGTGTTCTTTAACTCATTTAAGCGATTAATTTGGTTGTCTATGTAAAAGACTAGTGCTATGCCTTTTATGCTGTCATAGATCCCGTGCAAGATTCCATAGGAAATGTTCTAAAATATAAAAACAAAACAAATATGCAACAGACGTTCGCACGTTTACGCATTTTCTGTTCACTTCGCAGCTCACAGCTCTGTCGGATGTCTACGCAGTAAAAGTTCTTTGTTTACCTTTATCGTGTCCATTTGTGGGTGGAGTCTCGACGATTTCTAATGCGTTGTAAGAATACACTCAATGATTAGTTTGCTTTAATGATTTTCAATTGCTCTCTGCATTTATTTACACTAAATGTCCCGATATGGGAGCATACTTGCGAATTGGTAGGTAAAACGATGAACTTTGCCTTGCTTCGAGGAAAGTGGAAAACAGAAAAAGTGCACATATAACACGGATGACAGTTATGGCAGTTCAGTCGTCAGCTGATTTTTGATGACAAAACATTTTTCCCAATGGAATAAGGTGCATACTGGAAATTCGTAACAGGGTGATCAAATGGATGAGTTGACTGCATTTTATTAAAACTCATATAAGCGAGGGAGCACAGATTTTTTTTTAAATTAAGTCCACCTTAATTTTAAGGAGAGGGGACTTTTTTCGTCAAAAAATAATTTTCTTCCTTCACAGCTTATAAGAATAATAATATATTCTTTTCATGATGCATACACAATAATCAGTAATCAGATGAAACCTTTTATCAGAAAGGTTGAGGAGATAAATCCAACAAATAAACAAAGCATATTGGTGAAAACTTCTTATTATTTCGAAGGTATCCGTAAATGAAAACCAGAGATCAAGTAAGACCTCAGCAAGAATTCCCATTCGATGATGAATGCCGACAGATGATCGAATCAAAAATGATGACTACAATGCGAAGCTGTTTTTAAGGTTTACCATCAAAGCCAGGGATACGAGTTCTGAATGGATTCTTGTCGTGATTAACAAGTAAAAATCGTATTTGAGTCTCCCTGGAGAGAATATAGAAGGCGCAATGACGAAAATCTACCAGTTTCAGGCGCAGAAATCATTCAACAATGACGACGATAACGAAAACTGCAAGCCACCCGATCTAAATGAAGAGTTTCATTTGCGATTACAAAACCTTGCATGGTTTTGACATGGTCTTACTTTGAGCTACTAGATTGAACTTATATAAATCCTTATAGAATCCATTTGATAGAGTGACCACAAAGAGGAACTTGAATTTCCTTGAGCCCGGCACATAGGTGTTGTCGATTAAGAATATATTGGTATAGCAGTCTTCCAGACAATCTGAAAGAGAGTTAAAATTCTTTGAATTTGAGAAGCTGACCACCTATACACCACGACTGACAACAGACTTAGACTAATTGACTTCACTGATGAACGATGTGTTACAATAGCCAGTCTACGGTCCCCTCATCGTGATAACCGTAAGAAGATATGATTATCTATTGATATTCAAAATGCCCATCAAATTAACTGTTGCGGCGGCTTGGGCAACTGAAAAACCAACCGAGACAACACGACCGTTTTTATGTATATGTCTTGAACGATTCTTTATTGTATTTTGTGTGTGTCTGCTTTTGCGACTGAACGATAACTGACTCTAAAGCTCTGCTCAGAATGCATATATAGCTTGTATCTTGCATCGCTGTCAAAAGAGAGATACGGTTCTTGCATGAAGTTGCCCACTATACTCTATTCATCTTCAAGCTACAGATTCACGAAGATACACATTGTGTAAGCGCTTACGGGTAGCCTTGTTTTTAACTTTTTACTAAGCTACAAGCATCAGATACAAAACCAAACAACATAAATGTTGACCAGAAAGAAAAGGAAGATACATTTGCGGTGTGTCAACATCCACACATGCAGTATTTTGGACGGCCTTTGGTTTAAGAGGAATGCTGAAAGCTGCTCGTAGCCAAAAATGAAACCTACAAAGCAAACTTAACCTAAACAGCAAACGAAAGTTCGCTGTTATATAGAGAGCGGCTATAGTGGGTTTAACAGGGAACGACAGCATCAACAAACTGAACGGAACTTTACAATCAACAGATATAACTGAGGTATGTTATGTACTTTGCATACCTCCATTTCGCTATTAATTCTGACAATTACACGTCTCGGAAATCAAACAGAAATGGACCCTCGCCAACCGCTGTTTCTCCACAGCCATAACTCGACCAACTGAAGCGATCCCGAATAAGATTTCGGAGATTTCGGAGAAGTGGACTTTGAAATGGCTATGACATGTCCACCTGCAGGATATTGAATTCCTATGCAGATAGTAGACGCAGACACTTCAACCAACTTGAAGTGAACAAAGATAGACCTGTAGACCGGGCTAATTGGAGACGCGTATTGGTTGAAATGAACTTTCGATCAACTATATAACAACTAAGATTGTTATGTTCAAGAGAAAGATGATTCGAATCGGCTATACTAGACTACCATAGAATCTAATAAATTGGAACTGGCCCTCCAGGTTGGGGGTTGTGCTTTGGGTTAACTACCCACCCACAGAAAAAAAACATGGTTACGAAGCAACCAATAGCCTCGGAAAGGACGGATTTTATTGTTGACGACCCTGCTAAACGAAAAAAGGACAACGACGTTCGTATCTGCACCTGGAATGTGAGAACATTAAACAGGAGAGGTGCAGGCGAACAACTAGCGGAAGCCCTAAACTGCTACAAAGCAGACATTACTGCCATCCAGGAAATACGATGGGATGGGCCGGGCAAAAAGAGGATGAAAAACTGTGACATATACTACGGACCGTGTTATAGTGAGCAGAAACAGCGACTATTCGGATGCGGATTTGTTATAAGTGCCAGACTTAGGCAAGAAGTCTTATGTTTCCAAGACATTAGCGAACGCATAGTAACAATCCGCATCAAGGCCAAATTCGCCAACATAAGCCTTATATGCGCTCACGCTCCGACGGAAGAAAAAGATGATATAGCTAAGGATTGCTTCTACGAGCTCCTCGACAAAACCTATGAGCGACTACCAAAGTACGATGTTAAAATCGTGCTGGGAGATTTTAACGCAAAGGTAGGAAGAGAAGACATCTTTAGAAGTATTGTCGGAAAACATAGCCTACACGACAACACGTCTGGTAACGGACTTAGGCTAATTGATTTCGCTACGGAACGAAATGCCACTATAGCCAGCACACGGTTTCCTCACCTCGATATCCATAAGGGGACATGGCGGTCTCCAGATCAACGAACGGTCAACCAAATTGATCACATTGCGATAGATAAGAGGCACGCATACAGTATTTTGGATGTCCGAACATTCCGAGGAGCTAACATCGACTCGGATCACTACCTTGTAGCAGCCAAGGTAAGAATGCGGATATCCACCACGCCACAACAATCCAGAAATACTGTGAAAAAATTTAATGTCGGAAGACTGCAATCGCAAGAGACCGCCAAGACCTTCGCACAACGCGTATCCCTTAACCTCTCGATTAACACCATACCACCAGCATCGAATGTCGAAGAGCAATGGCAACGATGCCAACAGGCCATTAGATCAGCCGCAACTGATGTGCTAGGTTTCTCGCGCCCACCAGCAAGAAACCCCTGGTTTGATGAGGAATGCCGTCAGATGCTCGCAGCCAAGAACGAGGCCTACAAGGCTAAGCTGCAGGTGAAGACGAGAGCTGCCATTGAGCTCTATAGGCAAAGAAGAAGGGAAGAACATTGGCTTTTCAGCAAGAAGAAAAAAGAGCAAGAAAAGCGCGCGATCGAGGATATAGAGAGGTGCCACTCCAGGAACGATGTTCGCAAGTTTTACCAAAGTGTAAAACGTCAAAGCCAAGGATACAAGGCTCGAACAGAATCCTGTCGAGATGAACAAGGAAATATTGTAGTTGAGACACAGTCGATGCTGAGGATATGGAAGAACCACTTCTGCAGACTGTTAAACGGCGATGACGAACAACATTCCGCTGTCAGGCAGAACGAACCATTCAATATTGGCAACGACAGCGAAAACTGCCAACCACCCGACCTGAGTGAAGTGAGGATAGCAATATCTAAACTCAAGCTTAATAAGGCTGCCGGAAATGACGGCCTTCTCGCTGAGATCTATAAGGCCGGCGGAGATGACTTGGTAAGTGACATCCACCAACTCATAAGCCAAATCTGGTCGGATGAAAATATGCCTGAAGAATGGAACCTCAGCATCGTTTGCCCGATCCACAAAAAAGGAGACCCTCTGAACTGCGCCAACTACAGAGGCATAAGTCTCCTCAACATCGCCTACAAGATCCTATCTGCCGTAATATGTGAACGCCTGAAACCTTTTACCAACAACCTGATTGGCCCTTATCAGTGTGGTTTTAGGCCAGGAAAGTCCACAACCGATCAAATTTTCACACTTCGGCAGATCCTGGAAAAAACTCAAGAAGTCCAAATCGATACCCACCACCTATTCATCGATTTCAAAGCCGCATATGACAGCATTTATAGAGACGAACTGTACAGAGCCATGTCTAGTTTTGGTATACCGCCCAAACTCGTCCGTTTGTGTAGGATGACGATGGAGAATTCTCGCTGCTCCATAAGGGTCGGAAACGACCTCACCGACACATTCGATACCAAAAAAGGATTTAGGCAAGGCGATGCGCTGTCATGTGACTTCTTTAATCTGATTCTTGAGAGAATTGTGCAAAACTCCAAAGCCAACACCAGAGGCACAATTTTCCAAAAGTCGGTGCAACTACTAGCATACGCTGACGATATTGACATCATTGGTAGGACTCAACGTGATGTCATAGCCACGTTTGCTAGTATAGAGAAGGAAGCGGCGAAAATGGGTTTAGCAGTAAATGAGGGTAAGACTAAGTATATGCTGTCAACACGAAAGGACACACAACATCGACGAATTGGACAGAACGTCACCATTGACAGATATAACTTTGAGGTAGTACGGGACTTTGTCTACCTCGGCTCCGAAATTAACTCTGACAACAACATCTCGTCAGAAATTAAACAAAGAATTACTCTTGCCAACCGCTGTTTCTTCGGGCTAAGAAGGCAATTTAGTAGTAAAGCCCTCACTCGAACTACTAAGGAGATCCTATATAAGACCCTGATCATCCCAGTCCTGCTCTACGGCGCTGAAGCATGGACCGTATCAAAAGCGGATGAAGAAATCCTTGGTAGATTCGAGAGGAAAATTCTTCGAAAAATCTTCGGTCCCGTTTGCGTTGACGGGCTATGGAGACGAAGATTCAACCAAGAACTATACGAGCTGTACAGCGACATGCCCCTGGTCAAAAAACTCCGCATTGGACGTTTAAGATGGCTAGGACATGTAGAACGAATGGACACCAATACTCCGGCTCGCAGAGGCTTCGATTCCCAGCCAGACGTCGGACGCAGTAGAGGAAGACCACGCCTTAAGTGGCGCGCACAAGTGGAAACCGACCTCAACCAACTTGGAGTGCGCAACTGGAGGCAGTTAGCTAAGGACCGGGCTAATTGGAGAGGCATGTTGGTTGAGGCCCAGGTTCATTCCGGACTGTAGCGCCACTTAAGTAATTAAGTAGTAAGACTACCATAGAAGGCTGTCAATCTGAATTTAAATCGGAAAACCAATATAGTTAAGTCATTAAAGGCGATCATTGCAGCTCAAGCCCTCCTGGAATGTAGTGCAAAAGGTATTTTTACAAGACCATAAGCAACTCGACTAAAAGTCCCATTGGATCTGCTACCAATTTTTCCGCGGTATGAATCTGTCGCCAACCACAGAACCACAGATCATACGTACAGTTGAGGGTAGCTTTTCTCGTCGTTGTGTTGGTACCAGCACCTGGTTTACCCAGAGTGAGGGCTATGCTCGAGACTCAAAATGTTCGTTGCACAGAACGTAATTTTCTTGACTGTTTAAATTACGAATCCCTTTATGACACTTGCTAAGCTCCTGAAATAAAAGGGGCAAAATGTTTGAAACAAAGTGAACAATGATGAAAAAAAGGCCAAAGTTAAACCACGTTACCACTGGGTTTTATTAACTCCAATTTTTATAGGCACACAAAAGAAATGGCGGACTACCAGAATGGCAGCCGAAACGAAGTTTTCTCCCGAAATTTTATCAACGTCCGTTCTTTTCTAGGGAAAATAACGATTCGGTCACGAAACATCCAACTAATTATCATTCAATCTAGCTCAATACACTCTACTTATTTTTTTTTGTCTTTCTTCCGTCTTCCGCCTCTCTTGCGTCTTCTAACGCAAAGTAATTCCTCCGTCTAACATCTACCATCCTTCCATGCTCCCATGCTACCATCTACCATCTACCATCTACCATCTAGCATCTAGCATCTAGCATCTAGCATCTAGCATCTAGCATCTAGCATCTAGCATCTAGCATCTAGCATCTAGCATCTAGCATCTAGCATCTAGCATCTAGCATCTAGCATCTAGCATCTAGCATCTAGCATCTAGCATCTAGCATCTAGCATCTAGCATCTAGCATCTAGCATCTAGCATCTAGCATCTAGCATCTAGCATCTAGCATCTAGCATCTAGCATCTAGCATCTAGCATCTAGCATCTAGCATCTAGCATCTAGCATCTAGCATCTAGCATCTAGCATCTAGCATCTAGCATCTAGCATCTAGCATCTAGCATCTAGCATCTAGCATCTAGCATCTAGCATCTAGCATCTAGCATCGAGCATCTAGCATCTAGCATCTAGCATCTAGCATCTAGCATCTAGCATCTAGCATCTAGCATCTAGCATCTAGCATCTAGCATCTAGCATCTAGCATCTAGCATCTAGCATCTAGCATCTAGCATCTAGCATCTAGCATCTAGCATCTAGCATCTAGCATCTAGCATCTAGCATCTAGCATCTAGCATCTAGCATCTAGCATCTAGCATCTAGCATCTAGCATCTAGCATCTAGCATCTAGCATCTAGCATCTAGCATCTAGCATCTAGCATCTAGCATCTAGCATCTAGCATCTAGCATCTAGCATCTAGCATCTAGCATCTAGCATCTAGCATCTACCATCTACCATCTAGCATCTACCATCTACCATCTACCATCTAGCATCTAGCATCTAGCATCTAGCATCTAGCATCTAGCATCTAGCATCTAGCATCTAGCATCTAGCATCTAGCATCTAGCATCTAGCATCTAGCATCTAGCATCTAGCATCTAGCATCTAGCATCTAGCATCTAGCATCTAGCATCTAGCATCTAGCATCTAGCATCTAGCATCTAGCATCTAGCATCTAGCATCTAGCATCTAGCATCTAGCATCTAGCATCTAGCATCTAGCATCTAGCATCTAGCATCTAGCATCTAGCATCTAGCATCTAGCATCTAGCATCTAGCATCTAGCATCTAGCATCTAGCATCTACCATCTAGCATCTAGCATCTAGCATCTAGCATCTAGCATCTAGCATCTAGCATCTAGCATCTAGCATCTAGCATCTAGCATCCTAGCATCTAGCATCTAGCATCTAGCATCTAGCATCTAGCATCTACCATCTAGCATCTACCATCTAGCATCTACCATCTAGCATCTAGCATCTAGCATCTAGCATCTAGCATCTAGCATCTAGCATCTAGCATCTAGCATCTAGCATCTAGCATCTAGCATCTAGCATCTAGCATCTAGCATCTAGCATCTAGCATCTAGCATCTAGCATCTAGCAATCTAGCATCTAGCATCTAGCATCTAGCATCTAGCATCTAGCATCTAGCATCTAGCATCTAGCATCTAGCATCTAGCATCTAGCATCTAGCATCTAGCATCTAGCATCTAGCATCTAGCATCTAGCATCTAGCATCTAGCATCTAGCATCTAGCATCTACCATCTACCATCTACCATCTACCATCTACCATCTAGCCATCTACCATCTACCATCTACCATCTACCATCTACCATCTACCATCTACCATCTACCATCTACCATCTACCATCTACCATCTACCATCTACCATCTACCATCTACCATCTACCCATCTACCATCTACCATCTACCATCTACCATCTACCATCTACCATCTACCATCTACCATCTACCATCTACCATCTACCATCTACCATCTACCATCTACCATCTACCATCTACCATCTACCATCTACCATCTACCATCTACCATCTACCATCTACCATCTACCATCTACCAATCTACCATCTACCATCTACCATCTACCATCTACCATCTACCATCTACCATCTACCATCTACCATCTACCATCTACATCTACCATCTACCATCTACCATCTTACCATCTACCATCTACCATCTACCATCTACCATCTACCATCTACCATCTACCATCTACCATCTACCATCTACCATCTACCATCTACCATCTACCATCTACCATCTACCATCTACCATCTACCATCTACCATCTACCATCTACCATCTACCATCTACCATCTACCATCTACCATCTACCATCTACCATCTACCATCTACCATCTACCATCTACATCTACCATCTACCATCTACCATCTACCATCTACCATCTACCATCTACCATCTACCATCTACCATCTACCATCTACCATCACCATCTACCATCTACCATCTACCATCTACCATCTACCATCTACCATCTACCATCTACCATCTACCATCTACCATCTACCATCTACCATCTACCATCTACCATCTACCATCTACCATCTACCATCTACCATCTACCATCTACCATCTACCATCTACCATCTACCATCTACCATCTACCATCTACCATCTACCATCTACCATCTACCATCTACCATCTACCATCTACCATCTACCATCTACCATCTACCATCTACCATCTACCATCTACCATCTACCATCTACCATCTACCATCTACATCTACATCCATCTACCATCTACCATCTACCATCTACCATCTACCATCTACCATCTACCATCTACCAT